>JABASP010000936.1:0-37378 GCA_019776565.1 Sminthurinus signatus | reverse complement strand
TGTTATAGTATATGGGCTAGTCAATGCATGTAATATACATATTGTGCACAGACGGACAGACGGACGGACACGAGTATAACAATAGTCAGCTTCGCTTCCTAAAAAGGAAGAGGTAAAAAACATTGTCTGGAAATTTCCAGTGATTTCAAAGTAGATATTAGATATAGATCCAAAATTTAGACATACAACACACAACACACAGCATGGATCGAGTTGGAGTCCGAGCTTGAGCTTGAGTTTGAGTCCACAAAGTTAAAAGTGAAAGTGATAGTAATTGCATCAAATGTCAATAATGATGGGTTTATGGTTTACTTTTTCTCCTTTTGAGACCAGGAGTATTAACAACTATTTCCTTTATCCTCTTTATCCTCTGTAAATGCCTAAACTATGCATTATGCACTGTGTAAAATGTAAGATGAAAGAGGAAAGTCAAAAGCCAAAAGCAAAAGCAAAAGTAATAGCAATAGGAAAAGCCCGGGGCAGTTTTTAAGAATCCAAATCAAAACACAAATCCAAATCCCGATACTGTTGCTATGCTGTCCTATTCCTTTTATCCTCTTCATCTTGTACAAAGTACAAAATAAAGAGTACACTGCTCACTGCTCACTCTACGCTACAGAATACAGAAACTGTACAGAAATGCATTTAGACGTATAAAAAAAGGAACGCAGTGCTTATCAAACTACGACTACTACTTTGTAGTAAATGTGTACACATGTTTGTAACTTTGATAAAGTGGAGGAAAAAATGTGTTGTTTAAAATATTCAAAAGTGTTATATAAGAAAGATGGAGAGTGGAAGAGGAAAATACCTGTGTTTTTTTCCACCACTTTATGCTCTATGTACAATGTACATAGAAGAAGGAAAAGAAGGAATGAGAGATAAATAAAAAGTGTATGGACTTGGACTTAGACTTGGTTTTGGATTTAGATTTGAATTTGAATTTGGACTCAACTTGACTCGTCTCAACTCGACTCAACTGTAGACTTTAGACTGTAGTTGACGTTCAGAGGACTAGCCGAGGTTTCTTGTTCGCATTTACGAGCACATTTTTCAGTTATCTCAAATTTTCCTTCAGCCCAACCGTCGGACCATCCAGCCAACATTTACCATTTAACATTTAACGAACAACCAAGAACCAACAGCAGCGAGAAGTACAGTGTAAAAGGTGTATGCCTTGATACTTGATAATATACATAATGTAATAATAATAATACTCTGCAGAACATGCAAGAATTTTTTTACCGAACAGGAGATAACATTTTTTGGAGGGAGTATTTGTAGTACGTATACAATCATATGTATATGCATACACTCTAAGTAAAGAGCATCGTAAAAGGTCTTTTTTTGGAGCATCTCCATGTTATAACTATAGGAACGATGCTCCAAAAAAATGAAAAATACTGAGAGTGTAGCTGTAGAAGCTACGACTAGTAATTTTTTTAGAGGTGGTAGTAGTAGTAATAATAATAATAGTAGTAGTAGTAAAAGTGTAGCAGAAGAAACAGAAACGGTGGTGGTGGTGGTGCTGGTAGGTAAATGGTAAATGTAAATACTTGTATGGTACACTGGTACACCTTCTATGCCTGGAATATGTAATATGTAGGTAAAAAAATGTTGGAAGAATGGGGAATAGTGTACGTGTTTGTAAGGATTTAAGTCAAAATCAAAATCAAAGTCAAAGTCAAGGAAGAAAGAAAGAAAAGAAAGAATATACTTTTATTCATGGAGTACTTCCATCTTCCTTCCTCCATCGCTTTCCATCTCCATCTCCACATCCACATCCACTGTCTACAGTACACAGTCTACTGTCTACTCACCTATTACATGCCACATGTATATAATATAATAATAGTGTAGGAAATAGAAAGTATTTCTATTATGCATGTGTGTGTGTTTGTGTGTGTAGGATAATCTCGTCTTGTCTGAGTGAGTTTTGGTCTGTCGGAGTTAAGTATGATGAGTATAGGTTAATAAGAACAAGAATAGGAATATGCATAACGCGTATATGCGTGTATATCTACGCTGTCTGTGGACCATACCTATAGCTATGTATCTATCCGGGTTCACCGTTCACTACTCACTGCTTCTTTGCTCACTTCCAAGTCAGTTGCCTGGACTCGTCAAGTTTTGAATTTGTGAATATGTGGGATGTTGATGTTGATGTTCAGAGCAAAGTCTGAGTCTGATTCTGAGACGTACATGCATGGATGGATGCATGGAGTACAAATACACTACACCTATATTGAGATTTGAGATTTGAGACTCGAGACTCGAGACAGACATGGAAATGAATATAGAAAAGTGCGGGCTTTTTTGTGACTGTATGCATCTTTCTCAGTTTCTGTCTGTGTCTTGACTGTGTCTTATACACAGTATACAGTATACTTTATATCGGAGTCGAATGGAAGTACATGTAAATACATCCTTCCTAGAGAAAGAGAGTATCTACTGCAACGGCTGGAATGTGAGCTGCATCACACTCTCCTTCATCCTCCTCCTCCTCCTGCTTCTTCTTGTCCATGTCCATGTGTGTACTGTGTAGTGTATGCGTCAGACGTAACTATGCATGCATTATTTTTTCTATTCCTATTTGTATTCATCTTTGAACGTTGAATGTTCAAGTTCCTTTCTTCTCATCCTTAGCCTCATCTCAAAGTTCCAAGTTCCATGTCCAGATCCACATCATCTCACAGTTTGGACGGAGAGCGTCGGAATCAACATACAAAATACAAAATACCCAAATACCAAATACACGCAACTTTCAATGTAGCTTTCCATATGATGGAATATGTACTCTTTGTTTATCCCGTATAAAATACACAAAATACTGCACTACTACACACTGTATACATTGATATTCAAAGCTCTGCATTCTCTATTTCTCTATTTCTCTATTTTGGTATGCTTGAAATACTCTGCAGACTCCAGTCCAGTCCACTCAACTTTCGGTCGTCCAGAATCCAGACTCAACCGCGGGTTTAGACATATGAGACGACAGAGACGAAGTGTCTCACATACATAAAATCCTCTGGTGCACACGATGCCTATTACTATTACTACTATTACCTATCAAGTCCTATTATGCATTATGCATGCACAATGGGATGACGTGCAAGACAAGTGCAATGCTAAGACAGTGTAGACAATGAAATAAAATGAAAATGACTACAGATGCATACATAACAGATTAGTTTGAAATGGTCCAGACTAGAGAAAATAAGACGAAAGACGAAGGGTTTTCAAAGGATTTGATCCATGCATAACAACTAACAACTAATAGATACGTATTATGAGTACGAGAGTGAGTAATCTGTATAGACAAATAACCGTCAACTCTTGGACACACACAAGCACACACATTTCTCAGAGAGAGAGAGAGATAGCGGGCAGTTTGACTTTGACTCACATCTCACATGGAGGTTCATGTTTTATGTGTACTTGTATTTATGTTTGAGGTGTGTGGTTTCAGTGGCAACAGGAGAAAATAGAAATAGAAACAGAAACAGACCAGGCCAAACCAAACCAAACCAGACCACCATCCATCTTTATGGTTTCAAAGTGATCATTCTATTTCTATTTATTGTATGTTTGTATAATGTGGAAAGTAGAAACGTTCCGCGTATTTGTATCGTAAATTGTGAATCGTAATAGTTTTAAATTTCCTCTCCAATCTTGAAATGTAATCTGAGATTTACTGGACTTGTACCATGTACAACGTTACTTGAATATTCTACATTCTAATTCTAAGTATAGTTTCAGCACTGATTGAACTTTTTGTACATACACAATGTACGGTGTAATCTGAACATTGACGTATCATATACAATGACTAGAAGTAATAATAATAGAACAGACACAAATATAGACGGATTCCAAGTAAAATTAAATAAAGCTGACGACTCGCGTCTCTAATTTACATGTGGATATAAATAATAATAATAATAATAATAACAAAAACAAGGGTAATTGTAACACAATACAATATAATATAATATGCATAGTAATCTGACTAGACAGAGGAGAAAGAAACTTGATTCTTGATTTTTGATTTTACACAGTTGAGACCTACAGCACAGAGCAGACTATGAATCAGACAAGATTCCAAGAAGAGAGTGAGAAGATATCTTTGAAGTGATATGAAATGATATGATACGCTTATGTAATAGTGATATCATGTAGAATGTAGAAACATTTCTCTTTATTGACCATTTTATGAATTATGAGCTATCGAGTTATGACTTTTCCTGTAGTACACACTACACACTACAAATTACAAATAGAGCCACCCTCAAAACGTATGCTTTCTAATCTATACTCTATCCTCTGTGTTATATATTATATGCATAATATATTCACTATTTCTCGCCTCGTCATCGTCTCTCCTTTTTCTCGTACCCCTTTTACTCCACAGATAAATATTTGACGTTATGGCTTTTCAAATTTCAAAGACTGCCGAAAGAGTTATGATTTTGTTTTACATTTTACATACTTTATCTTTTTGTGGTCTTTGTCACTGTCTGGAATTTTTTAAACTTTGTACTGTATTACATGAGTTTATATTATGTTAGTTTGGTCTAGATTCTAGATTCTATTTTTTGGATGTAAATAATATACATTTATATTTATATCTATGTCTATGCACTGTACACTGTACACTGTACACTGTACATTTTAAAACAAAGTAATTACATGTTACATATGTAAAAACGTCCGAATATTGATTACGTTACAAAATATCAGACAGTCTGATCCTAATACTGCACTACGTAATATTTAATAACTGCTGACTACTGACTACTCGGAATTGATAAGAAGGACGTCTAAACTCTCACATTTCCTGCTAATGATACTCATTGCCATTTATCCATCAACATGTGATTCATTCACAACAATTCCAGCTAAAGATTAAAAATGAAAACGAAAACTAAAACAAACCATATTAACAAAAAAACAGATGGCGAGAAAGTGGCTAGTGAAAAGGGGAACGTGAAAACAATAAACTACTGAAGACTAAAGGCAACCAAGTTTCCTGAGAACATTTCCATTTTCCATGGATCTAAAAAAAATTAAAAAAAATCTAAACTCCGAATTCGGCTTGGGAAAGAAAAAATTACAGATTTTCCACGCAACTACAAAAAGCTAAAAGAAACAAAAAATACAAAAGTACATAGAATTTAAATATATCTAAGCAAACTGAATATATTATAATTGTGAAAAAAACGCGTGGTTCCTAGTTGTAAATTGTAAATTGTAAAGTTCAACCAACTTGATGCATTATGCACAATGCAATGTCAAAGAGTTCAAACAAGAAAAGAAAAGGAGTTTTTCTCTATTAAATCCCATGCTATGGAATTTACATGTAGCATGTAGCATGTAGAATTGATGCTGTTGTTTTGTTGTTGTTGTGGAATGGCGATTTAAAAGTTGCATAAAATGATGCACTGCCTTTGGTTGAGTGTTGAGTCGGTCTCTCGGTTGTGGAATTCCTTCACCTCTCTATTTTCTGTTTTGTATGCTTGTTTGTTTGTTTGTGTTTGGTATAGTGGGGGATGGTCTGCAGCGAAGAGTGAAGAAACTGAGAGAGAGAGAGAGACGGAACGTAAACAAAACGTGGGATAGTAAAAGGCGGGAAGGCAGGTGTATGTAGAAAACGCTAGTGTACATAATGTATAATGTATACAAGAACACTCTTTTTACTTTGTACTTTTTACCATGTGAATATTGAACACTGAACACTGAACATTGAACAGGCGAAGCCAATCTAAGCTGAGCTACGCTACGTTTTACGTCTTAGAACTCGTACTAAAAACGTTTTTGTACACATTCTCCCCAGCATTTTTTACCCCTCTCCTTTTTTATTGTACAGTGTATATGTAAAATAGGTATGTAATGTGTATAGTGTGAAGGATATATCTGTATCTGTATACTGCTTAGCGTGTATCTTTGTAGTACAGGTAATAAGGATGAGTGGATGCATGCTTGCTTGCATGCATGTGACTTGACTGAGGATGAGGACGTAAGAGTACGATGCTCTCTCTTCGCAGCCGAACCTGTTTCAAGGTGAAAATATGGAATAGGCGGGAGAATTTCTTCAAATAAAACCAAACGTTGGCGTCAAAGAACCAAGCATCAAGAACCAAACTAAGCCAAGCTAAAGAAGCTAAAGAAGCACAAGAAATGGATATAAACAAACGTATACTGTTTCGTTCCCACTCGTATGTAAAATGTAGAATGCACAGTGCTCGCTATTTCATCTTCTCTGTCTCTGTCTGTTTCTGTTTCTCACAAAGAAGAAGCAGGCAGACAGGGACAAAAAACCAGCCAAGATTCCATTGCCCCCAGATTTCGTACATCTACAACACAACAAACACAGTATACACTATACACAGTGTTTATAGCTGTATAGATGGGCATAGAAACATAAATATTTTCACCTGTACCAGCTACTATCTACTAGCCCTAGATATTTACTATACATGTTATGCAATGTAACCTATAATCATACATGTAAGTATTTTTACTCATCATGTTGCTAATATAAAGCTTAATACTACTACTACTACCACTAATACTATCACTACTTGATACTTGAATGAGCGAGTTGGTTGTTGGTTGGTATGGTATACCTGGATCTCGTGTGTGAGTAATTCCTCTCTCTAGTAATCTCTTGGACCTTTTTTTGTTCATCCTCTGACTAATTCAGCTCTGACTAAGAGAAGAGCCAACAACCTGTGTCTCATGTTTACTATACTGTATACTGTATACAGTCTACAGTATATGGACATTCCCAACTTCCAGTCTCAAACTGCCCATTTCCATTTGTGTACAGAATTCTGCAAATTCCTCTCTCTCTCTCTCTCTCTTTTTCTCTCACTATTTTCCTTGAGCTGAAGAGGGTTACTTCCAAACTCACCTGTAGATATCTCTCACCTCACCTTTTTACAAAACACGGACTCGGACTCTGACTCTGACTCTGTGATAATATAATAGTATAAACAACTTCACTCACTCGTTATCTTCAGTTTCTTCCTTCCAATTTCTAGTTCGGAACATGTAAAAGGTTATCAATTGAAGTTTAAAAGCCACCAAGCAAAGAATTCTTGTTTCATGGGTAGATATTTGAAATTTGACATTTGACATACAATCAAGAATTAAAGGACAGGAGTAGTTTCTTCATGTACTTCCAAGTGGTTTAAATGTCAACTGGGAAAATCATTGTGACAAAACTTGAGGAGGGATTAAATAAAATAAACAAGGGACAAGGAATGTGATGCAAAGGATGAGACTCCTCATCACTGAAGCAAGGAGAAGCAAGAGGAAAACTCATCTTAAGTCTTAATTCTCTTTTATAATAAGTAACGCTGGCATAGTAACAATAAGCTATGTTTGGAGTTTAAAGTTCAATCCAAATTCATATAAGAAATCAATGTACCTGCAGAACTCACTTGTCAGTACTCAGCTTAAATGACGCCAGAAGCCAGAATGTTAAGCACTTTAAATCAGAGCATCCGCAGACACTTGGCTTAAACATTACACAATAGACATGAGACATTCACTATTCACCAGTCTTTTGACTTGTGACTCATGAACATGAAATTGAATTTAAAATCCAGACTTCTTTTCTTTTCTGGTCATCCATCCATCCATGTGTCTACTGTTTACACCTGTTTTCCCACCCGTTTCTCCGTGTAATACTGTCACCCACTTCAGCATTCTACATTCTACATTTTACACGTGTTGTGCGTTGTGCGTGCATGTATGCAAAGTACAAAGAGTAAAAACTCAAAGGTCTGGAACCTCTTTTATTTACTTGTAAGTATACCTTAAAATGCTCCTTAAAAATGGGGTGAATCATTCTACAAAATCCAGTACCAGGATCCAGAACAGTAGCTTTTAGTTTATATTCATCCTCATCGTTGTTGCTTTTGTTGTATTTTGTATTTTGTGTTTGTTCTCATTCGGCACTCAGCCAACTCTTATTCTTGTTCAACATTCAACATTCAAGGGAATGATGCAAGAATGGACAATGGACATGGATATAAAAACACGCATGCATTACACATTTTCACATGGTGTTATAAGTTTAGATTGCAGCCTGTAGAAATGCGTAATGCGTAGCGTCACATGTGAATCGTCTTTCAATTTTCATGTTCATTTTCGTACACTCATTTCTCATTTTGTTCCTTGTTTACTGTTTGCTGGTTGATGTTTGTTCTGGACTGTGGATTGTGCATTTTCCCATTATTGCAGCAACAATGACTCCTTCTATTTTTTTATTCTTGTGTACACATGTTAAGTATAACAAAGTGTACACACTGCACACAAAAACTGAACCAAAGAGAAAGAAGGTTACAATTTAAAACCAGCCATAATAGATGTACAAGAGAAAAGAAAGAGGAGGGAATTCAAATATCAAGTACACAATCATTACATCACTTTGTAGAAATAATGGGCCAAAGCCAGAGTCAAACACAAGCTAAAGACTTGAGACTGAGATGAATTTCCTTTTGTTTACAAACTATGATATTGTTTCACTCTTTTTTATATCAATGTTGTGTCTTCTCTATTACCTACAAGTTACAAGGTACAAGCTCACTCTATAATACAAGTACAAAGTACACAGTAGAAGAAAAGGAGCCACACGCATCTTAAATTAAATGGGATGAAAATTAAATTAAATTAACAAGAGTAGACAATTTAAATAGGAATACATTTTTATTTCTTGTAAATGTGTGTGTAATGGATCATTTTTAATGTCTCATCCAACATCCAACTCAGCTCGTTTTCCTACGCGTGTGTTACATAATATATTGTATGTTGTATTTTGTATTACACGAAATTCACAAGTAATTGAATTTGTGTAAAACACAAAAATGTGAAATGATTATTAACAAGACGGGAAAAAAATCTAATTAATTAACAGCTTGGTTAACGCTACCATTTTTATATGGAGAATGAAAAGCGTTTGGACTTTGCACGCAAACCGAATATAATAAATGTACAATTGATATTGTAATGTGAAATAAAGTAATTAAAATGAAAAACTTGCAGATTGCGAATAAAAATTTGAATATTTTTATATGGCTTCATGAGAGAGTTGGAAACAGTTGAATTTTGATTATGTGTGCACTAAATGTGCATGTGTAATGTGTAATGTGTGGCTGGTGGACGTAGGAAAATATACAGAGAAACATGAAGAAAAATCATGATCAGAATCTCCACTGCTCTATTAATCTCATAATTCCATAAACCTTTCGAGTTTCAAGTCATACATATTTCTAGGTTTACTGCGCAGTTATCCTTATTTTTTTCCTGTTTTTCCCTTAGATTTTCATATATGATAAAGATATGAATTCAATTTTGATTGAGCATCCAGGATCATCCTGACCAGTTCATTTTGATTCCTCAAAATCTCAATTAACTTTCCACCGTGTACGAACTTTGAACGTAGATAATAGGATATTTCCACAAGATGAGGAATATTATTATTATTATGTATAAATGGTATGGTACTGAATTACCCTCGAACATAACCCATGCACCGTACACATGTTTGGATGACCACTAACGACGGTAACGATGTAATCATCATTATTATTATTATCATATGTTCTAAATTGCAGAGTCCAACTGAACATTGACTTTTTACTTTTTACACACATTCTCTATTCTCTACGCTTCCCGATGGACGTCAAATGGATATGGAAAAAAGTGAAAGTTATTAAGTTTTATGCCATCATGTTGTACAATGTACAATAAACATAATACATAATACATACAAAATATTGTACACCTAGATACTAGATACGTTCTTGGCTTATTCCCTCTTCTTTTCCTCTCCTTTATTTTTTTTCTCTTCCGCAAGTGAACGCTCAAGTGTTATCGTCAAAGTTCAAGGACAAGGCTGCTCGGAAGTTTGGAGATTTGAGTTTGGAGATTGGCAAGATGTGGATCGTGGATATTATTATTGTTATTGTTTTTAGTATCATCATCATTCTACATTCTACATGCATCAAGTGAGTGCATCGTATGTTTTATGCACACTGGAAATGAGACGCGAGCGAGGAGCAAGTGAATAAGTGAGTGAGTGAGTGCATCCCTAATACTTAATACTGTAATACTGTACTGATGTTGGTTCTACGTTCTACGAAATAGGGAATAAGGAATGAAATAAAATACACGAGTGCGCGGTGCGCGGTGAATGGGTTCATCCAGGAACTCCAGGAAATAAAATGAATGTGTACCCGGAAATACAGTACGTGATGGATCTATTTATCTATCTATCTATTTGTTTATTTGTCTCTCTGTCTATCTATCTTTTATGCATCTTTGTTTACATTAGGTTCATTACTTTTACCCTTCACAAAGCCATGTGCAGAATGTACAGTGTACATGAATGGAATCATGCGGATTTAAGTTGTAGTGTAAATCTAAATGTAAACTGTTCCTGGAATCAGTTGAAATGAAATGAACCTAGTTGGAAATTTATCGGTGAACGGTGTACGGTGTACGGAGTAGATTGTAGATATTATGCAAACACAGCTTAAATGACATGAAACGGAGAGGGAAGTGATGTAAAATGCAAAATACAAAATGTAGATAGTTTAGAGTAGAGAGAAAGACGCTTTTCACCTTTTCACACTACTCAATTTTCAATGTTCAGGGTTCATCCTTTGGTTGTACTGTTTGTATTTGTTGTTCCACGCAGGTGAAGATGAAATGCGGAAGTTCAGGGACAAATGTGCGAAATTACCATCCTGGAAATTAATTCTCTTCTTCTTTTCCTGGAACATGAAAATGAAAATGAAAATCTATCACATTGTAAAATGTATTGCAAGATAATACCTGATACCTAAATGGTACGGCACAATAAAACAATTGTTAGGAGAAAAGTGCACACACGTGTTTTTGCCAATTAATTTGGCACACAATTATTATTACTGTTGTTATTACTATTATTATCGTCTTGTTTTTCATGTCACCTGTAAAATCCATTCAATATTTTCATTTCCGGTTCTCACCGACTGGAATTAAAAAGAAAGCATTACTCATTACTCATACAGTATAATAAATACTGGATTAGAATAGAAAGAACCCATGCATGTAGTATGTAGTGTAATATGTAATATGTGAGTAAGTGTAAAAAATGGAAAGGGTTCAATTTGTTTACAAAAGTAATGGGTAAATGTAAATGTTTTTGTTCTCTGTTTACTTGTTTGCTTGTTTGTTTATATAAAGATGTACTTATTATTTGTACAATGAGTATTGAGTGTACAGTGTACAGTGTACATGAGAGTACGCAGGTACCTTTACTTTATAATGAATGGATGGTGATGTTTATACATGTGTTTGTATTAGGATGGTTTCTTCATGTTCTGGTTCTGGTTCCTTTTCATTTTCCTTTTCCATCCGCTGACTTTATTTCATTTATTTCATTTCATTTCATTTCATTGGGTTGAGGGGAAAGTGTTAAAATGAATTATTAATCCGTGGCTCACAGTGTGTGTTGTTGGTTGTTAGATAATAATAATTATGGCTGTCACATGGAGGTAACATGTTGACGTTGACGGTGAGCATGTATTTATTTATGTGTGGGTTGCTTTTGCTGTTTCTGTTTCTGTTGCTGGTGTTGTTGCTGTTGTAGCTGGAAGAGAAACACATACATTTAGCCGTTTGCTGTTTGTTTTTTTGTTTAGGTGTACGCAGTACATAATACATACACATTGTTGTAGTATTGTTATGGTACTGTCATCGTTAGAATAAATACAATACAATACACTTGTGTGTTCAGGGTTCACATAAATACACGTAGACATGTTTTACCTCGTAACTCGTAACTCGTAACATGTTCAGTGTTCAAGAGTCAAAAATGAAGAAAGAAAGAACTAAAGGAGGAGAGAAAGGGCACGACTGATCGACAATTCATAAGTGTAATATAATATACATCATACATAATAAATACATAATACAAAGATATAGATGAACATCTTATCTCTTGACTTATCAATTATCATTATCACTGTGTGAGGAGTTACCAAGTTTAGTTTAGTATACCTCAACTCAACTCAATATCATCACCACCACCATCACCACTACCCCACCTCTCTCTCTTCTCTCTCTTCTCTCTCCTTCTTCCGGTCCCATAAAAAACACAAACAAACAAACAGAAAAGTACATGGTCTACGATCCACGATCCACAATCTATGAGTCAGTCACTCACTCATTTCTTACACAACTTACAACTTATCATGTACATTGCACATTGTACATTGTGTATCCTATACCCTTGTCTCTTTTCCCGTCTTCTTTTTATTCTTTCCCCACTTTTTTCACCATACAAATACACACAAAACACAAGACACAAGGCATAAATTCTATTGTATATTCTACCTTTGTACTTTGTACACTACTGACTCTTCTATTCTAGTCTACTGGATTCTCTCCCTGTCCCTTGTTGTCTTCTCTTGTCTTGTTCTGAGTTGAGTCGAGTTGAGTTGTTCCAATCAACTTGAGTTTTTTCACTTATTGTTACTTTTGATACTATTTTGACAAGCTGTTGACTGTTGACTGTTGACTATTGAGAACCTACAACCTACAACAATGTGTTATAGATATGGAACAAGTAGACAATAAACAGTGTATAAACAAGCTCACTTACCCTTTCCCCTTTTACTGTGGAGCTCATCATGTCTAGTAGTTTCATGGGAGACAATGTTGATGATCAATGATCATATCTGGGAATAAGTTCAAAAGATGACTTTTTTATTTCCTCATACTAAATTTTCTGTCGGGAATTGGAAATGAATCATTTAAATATACTGTCAATTGTCAATGTTTTGTAGAGGCAACCCTCAAGGAAAATATGACAACAGAAGAAGAATACAAAATAAAAATAATAATACGAATACAAGTAGCAGTCACCGTAAACAGAGCTTGTTTTTGTCAAAACGTCGTCAAAAGGATGGAGGAATAATAATGAGCTCAATGTTTTGTAACATTTTGTGTATAATTTTTCTGTATTAGCTATCTTTTGCATGCTGAATACCGCACAAATGTGTATTTTGATGCATCTATCAAACTTAAGAAGATGGGGACCTTGATTCTGATTCTTATCCTGATCTTGACCTATCGTGTGACCTCGACTCATAATACGTCAAAGAAAATACGATGTGTAGATCAAACTGTATACGGAATACGGAATTATCAGAGATTATTCAAAGAGGAAAGTGAGAACAGTAAATAAATTGAGAGTCAACAAGAAAAACACAAAGCAAAAGGCACAAGTGAGAGTGACAATCACAATGACACAATGACAATGACAATGAGATCCAAAAAAAAACGTAAAATGTAAAATATATGGTAAATTATTCATAACATCTAAAAACAGTTGGGGAGAAGGAAGAACTTTGAACTTTGTAAGTATTAACCTTTCCTTCTCAATTCTCCGTTCTTGATTCTCAATGTTTATAAAAATCATGTAGCATTGAACATTGATAAAAAGAGCGTAAACAGGGAAAATATTAGAGAAAATTTCATAACGAACACATGTGAGTACATAACACATAAAATTTACCGCTTGCATTTAGCTTAGAGTTTAGAGAATAATGTAAACAACTGGAGACACAAAATAGAAAATAGAGCAGAGTTGGAAAATGTAAACAAGCTCTCGAGCCTCGAGTCTGGAGGGAATTAATGTATATAGAACAGCTCATTTTTATTTTACATTTTACCTTGGATTAATTTTCATGACAGAATGTCAAGTTTGTATATTGTATATTGTACAAAAAATAAAAATAAGAATAATCAATAAGCTTTTTATTATTCCAAAGTCAAATGTTTCGTGCGTGCTCTTGCATGTTCAAAATACGTGTTCTGTACAAAATATACAAAATACAAAATATATTGTAGCATTACACGGATTATATTAAAAGTTGAAAAATTGGAAAAGAAAATTCATATTTCATAATAAATAATAATCCATCCGTTTTCTACAAAAGTGTATCTCTTTGCATCTCTTTGTATACACAGTATAAAGTATAGACATTACTTTTATTTATGTGTACATTGTACATGTAAAAGTGCGTACATGGGAAATTACCGTATAATTTTAAAAGGATGATTACTGATTACTTTGACCGTTTTTCATCAACTTGACATCCCATCCTATCTTTTACATTGGGGTTTCCATAACATAATAATTGTATTACCCTGAAATTGCCTTCCTCAAAACCCAACAGCCAACAGTCAACAGTCAACAGTCAACAAAGTGTAGAATGTACAAAGTACAAAGTAAAAATAGTAAATGTCAGTGTAATGTAATAATATCACATATCGCATGTCAATACCTATTTTGAATCACAATTAAAAATTCATGAATCGATTAATCTTGAACAACTTTCACTGATATATTTGTATTTGTAGTTGTCCTTCCCCCATTTTTATGTATCTTTATTTGATACACATTTTTCCATCTTTTTGTCATTTATTTACTGTGTGTAATGTTCTTATTTCTCATAATGTCATGCCCATTGTTCATTGTTTATTGTTCATTATCCACGTGCATACTCTAGTACAGAATGAAGAATAACGAATAACAAGCACGGGCCAAAAAATTACGCATTTCAACATCTCAAGCACGTGTGTACGGTGTACGTTGAACATAATACAGCTTACAGCATGTACACATAATAATTGTGGAAAACGTTTGATTTCCGTATTTTCCCATTTTTGTGCGGTGAGTAAAACGTTTCATGTTGGTTGTATAGCTGAGAGTTCGACGATCTCTGTAAACCAGAGACGGTAGATGGCGCCAAGTGGTCTAAAACTCGTAAAACTCGTGTTGCTGGGGCTCTCTTTCTGAAAATCCCAACTTCTTTTCCTTGTGTACTGTGTACCATTGATAATCTATCTGTGAATCAAAGAATCGAAAATACATCATGTGATACATTAAAACCAAAAATTGATAGTGAGAATAATAATATCTAATATCATAACTACAGACACATAATTAATCCAGGTAAAATAGAACAAAACAAAGGCAAAGACAAAGAGACAGGCCAATAGAAAAACAAAGTACAGGAGAGGAAAGATATATAATGAGAGGAACAAGAGGAAATTGAGAGTATTTTTAATAGGTTGGAAAGATATAAAATACGACTTCCTCTGGATTTAACACGTTTTTATTTCATTTTTATTCGCTCCCTTGTGTAAAAACTTATTCGTCAGGCTCAAAGTCGGAGTTGGAGTTGACGAATATCGAATATGGACAATGGACACAGTACACGGGCTTGAATATCATATGTATGAGTGTACCGGGAGAGTTTATGAGTTTGAGTAAGTGTACTGTGTAATTTGTGGAGGAGCAGAAAATAAGAGAACAGAAGAGAACTGAACATGACATAAAATAAAATAACAGCAAACAGCAGCAGTAACAGATCCAGGTGTATCAAAGTGAAAAAGTAAAGTGCTCAGGTGAATGAATTCAGTTGAAAGTTCCAAGTTGCAGTGTCTGTGTTTAAGTGCAACTCTCGAGTTTTTTATGCATACAATGTACATTGTACATGTACTTGGAGAGATGATGGGATATTCTAATTTCAATTGTAATGGCTCTGTGGTCCTCCATTTGTTTTTTTGTTTGTCTCCATCCATTCTTCTATATAGCCAATGTTATGTTTATTGTTTGTGTATATCTTTTAGGTCCTCTTGATCCTTCATCTGTTTAGTTTGGTCTGGTTTGGTCAGTGTGTCATTTACAAGAGCTGGATCAAACATCACATCTGTACACTGTACACATATCTGTATTTTTAACCTCTTTACCATACCATGTGCATTTTACACCATGCACCATACATTTCAACTTTGTATGTATGACAATGATAATGATGATGATGATGGCAAGATCATAAAATACCACTAATGATAAAATGTATCCCATGTATTGCATAATTACAATTATCATCCAGGACATCATCAACTGGATTTTTATCTTGTTGTTATATTCCATTCCATTCTGTTACTCATCCATACAAATGAAAATGAACATGAAAATGACAAGGACAAGGAGAATTGAAAAATCATGTGGAATTTCCATCTATTTTCTGGCACTCTTTGTTTTTTTTTGGTTTGGGTTTGGGTTTTATGTTGTATGTACTTTTACTCTACTTTTTATTACGGATTACGATTACGAGCTTCTTGCTCAGAATATAATGTATAATGAGTAGTGAGTAGTGAGAAAAATTTCCACGTCAACACATGTACAGAATGACCAAAAAAAACAAAAAAAAACATTGTTATGAGCCACGCATCAACTAACCACAGACGGTAAATGGTAACTGGTAAATTCTCGTAATTCGTAATTCGTACATTGTACATTGTACAAAAAGTACTTTGAGTGTCATTGTCATTGTAAAATGTGATGCATGTAATTTTAATAAGCTCACTAGGCTTTAGACTTTAGGTGTGTGCTACGTCCTACGTCCTACGTAATTTTCTAATGGAAACTCTGTAATTATATGTTTCTTCCTTTTCCAAACTTTCCATGCTGACAGTTTTAGTGTTTTTATTTTACACATGTACAACTTTTCCCGTTGCTCTGCTCCATAGATACGGCATAATATTGAGTTACTTTTTACTATTTACCCAAAATGTGCATTACACTTGCAATTATTGGTAATTGAACGGTGGGGAGAATTCAAAGGAAATGCCTCAAATAAATTCACAAGTATATTTTAAAGAAGTACCATGTAAAACTTGTGATGCACACACAAAAATCTGCTACAAATGAAATGAATACTCCTGAAGGACGAAATTATAATTAAATTTTCCATCATATTAAAAGCAAACAGCAAAAAAAACAGGAGCTAAAATATATGTACAAAGTACATGTCGCGGATACTGAGTATTGGACAATGGCACACTGCCTTTATCAGACTTATCTTTGTGTGCAGTTGTACACTGTACATTTTTAGTGCATGGTGCAGCAGACGAAAGTGCATTGCACTAGATACATTTACAATCTACATTCTACAATCTACATGGAATATGTATCAACACACTCTACAAAGGATGACGAATGAAGAATGAAGAATGCAGTTGAGTGAGTGCATTTCATTGTCGATGAGAATGATGGGAAGGGATGAATAAAAGATAAAGAAACAAAAAAACAGAGTGAAACAAAACAATGTAGATAAAGACAATCATGTCCTCTTATTTATTTATTTATATATAGATATTACACAATCCTGTTCCAGTCCTCCAAGCTCCAAACTCCAAACTAGAAACTTGTACGAGGATGATGAAGAAACAGTTCCGGAGACTGGATGAAAAGAGTACAAAAACTAATACTGAGTTGGAGTATGAAATAGGAAAGAGTTGAAGGCGATTAAAGGGAATAAAATGCAGCTGGTGCAGAAAAAAGAAAAAGAGCATCTCTCTCCCGCTCTTTCTCTGTATTATAAATACATATGGATTTATATTGTGCATGTCCGTCTGGCTGTCGAGTCTACATGTAGGAATAGGTTTGGCATGATTTGGTCGTATATTAGAAAATAGAAACAGAGTGTGGTCATAAGAGACTTACTTTTGTGATTTCAATCTTCCACCCATAACTCCAGATTTATTCTTGTATACTGTACATTGTACATTATTTCCTCCTCCGAATAGTCTGGAGCTGGAACTGGATACCGAATACTGGATGCTGAATGCTGGAGGCTACAACCAAAGTATATACTTTGTACATCTACTTTGTACTACCATTTCATTCCATTGTATACAAATTTAGACATTTTCCCTCGCTTTTCCCAAAAAAATGTGAATCCACTGACTTACTACAGTAAATATTCATGTAAATAATCTAAAATACAACTCAGACTTATAGCATATAAGTAAGTCTACATGTGTACATTCTCATAAAAAATCAGTGAGAAAATGAAAATGAAACTGAAACTCAAATTTAAAAGGGAAAGGGAAATGAAGACGAGTGTAATTTTGTATATTGTAGATGTACAAAATACAAAGTATGTCTGCTTCAGCCTAGTGCCTAGTGGCTTGAATCCTGATACCCTTTTCCATAAAAGTATCTCGTCTCTCGTCTCTATGGGCTAAAAATGTGTGGACCTTGAGGGCTCACGAGGAAAATGTATGCATATTTTGTACACATCAACAGAACAGAATATCCTATTATATCATATGCATCTTGTGTATTATGCATTATGCATTATGTAATAATAGTTCAAATTTCTATCTGTTATATTCGTATATTAATATTAGCTTCCACATCTAAATATGATATGATATGATGTATGATAGTTGTTCATTGTGTATAGATATTAGATATACATGCACTTGTATGCATCTATAGTAAAAATACATATTCACTACTCTTTACCACATTGGCTACATCATTCAAATTGAGTGTTTAGGGAAAATCCAAAGGGATAAAGTCTTTGCGTCCTATGGAAATACAACATGCATAATATACAATGTATTACATTATACATGAGGCGTTTTACTTACATTTACACATGTTCACATGTTCTATGTTCTGTTCTACATATTCTGTATTCGGTATTCTGTAGGCTGTATATTATATTATATTAAATAAAATAGTCTGGGCATCTGAGCGTATCTACTGTCTACACACGGAACGGCGGAACGTACAGCTGTTGAGCTCTACTCTCTTTTTCTCTCTCTTTGTGCACTATGTGTGTTGTGTTTTGTATGTGACTGAGAGTCCAGGAAAAAAGGCCTGTTGTTGTTGATATTGATGTTGTTGCTTCTATTTTCAATCCTTCTCTTTTACTTTTGGTTTATGATTACTTGGAAAAATTGAGCAGTGGAAAATATGAGCTTCCCTTTTCCGAGTAGTCAACTACTGTATTTTGTATTCTGGATTTTGGGTTTTGGATAGTGGATTTGGATTTGGTTGGATGGTTATTGAGCAAAATCAAATCTTTCCGAGATCTGTGTATTCTACAAGTACTTTTGTATCTGTAAAATCTACATGTTCAATGTTCACCTTATCTACACAAATCTGTGTGTGCAGTGTGGAATATGGAATATGTCGAGATTATAGATAGATATGTTTATTCCTACTGAAAAATAAATTATTCATGTCCAACACATGGAAAAAAAGGAGAGAAAAAAAGGATCGAGTGTTGTACACACACTCTTCAATTTTATTACCAAATTATGATCATGACCATTTTATGAACTGGATAGTTTTCCATGTAGAGTTCAGCAGCCTTTTATGCATGTAGTGTGTATGATTATTAATGCTATTTATTATCAGAAACATTTTGTACTTTGCAAAATTTGTAACAGTTCTACAGAATTCACAGGAAAAAAGTACACTTCATCTTTTAAAGCATCTCATCTGTGCTGTGCTGTGGAATTTGGAGGAATCTGTTTTAAAAATATTTATACAAGTGTTTTAGGAAAGAATGATGATTGTGATGACACTATGAATTTTATTAAAAGAAGTAGGCCAAAAGACGAATTTACAATGAATCACGCATATGTTTTTGATGTTTTTCTTTGAAACATAAGAGATCAGAGTGATCAAAACAAGGAGGATTGAGAAATTCAAAGAAGGAACACACCGTTAAAGATCAGTTTGCAAAATATTTTGATACTTGTCAACTTTTTTGCGTGTATGTAATATGTAAAAAAACTTCAACTACATGTACAGAAAATACGATACATGATACAAAACATTCGGTTCATTTTGATTTGTAACAAAATAAAATAAACTAGCCACGCTAAACTACAAATATGCTTTACATTGTACACACAATGAAGCATGTATACAAAACACCAAAGTTCCGACTTTGACTTTGCTATTGCCTTTTGACGTTCAACTTTTACTGGAATATCTCAATTTCAATGTTTCCTTATCTATCAATCTATCTATCTAGCTGTTGTCTGTCTAACTCTTTGATAGATTTGAGAATAATATTTTGATCCTCATTTTTTCCTGTCTTGCGTTGAAAGAAGAAGTCTCTTTACAAAAGGGGAAAAAAGGCCGGCAGAAGGAATAACAAAAGTAATAGAGTATAAAAAATACGTCTATAGAATCTAGAATACAAAATAAAAAATATAGAATAACATGTCAATAGCTCCTTGTATCAAATAAACTAATGGCTCAAAAGCATAATAACAATAATACAATATGTACTAGAGTTGGAGAAACCAATACATGTCATATCATAGAAGTCCTCTTGCCTCTATCTTTTAAATATCACGCTTTGTTTGTGTATTGTGTATTGAGTCTTGAAAGATCATCCGTCTTAAACCGCCACATGATTTAATATAGGTACACATACAAAAAACATATGCATCAAAAAAGTATGTGAAAAGATACAGAAAACGATACTTTATGATACTAACAATAACAAATAATAAATAATATAATAATGATGATGATGATGAGCCGTTATGTATATTTTTGATCTTTGATAAATATCACTCCAGCTGTAAAACGGCATTGTTTGTCGTCTTCTTTGTCTTTGTCTTTGTCTGTGTCTGTGTCTGTAAAATGTGAAATCGGAGCTTGAACAGAAAATGTAAACAGTAAACAGGTATCAACTGCGTCGTATTTGACTGTTTGTATTTGTCTATTTGTCATGAGGTAGCAAGTACCGAGCTGTCTGCTCTGACAGTCGAGTTGTCTCATCTTCACTTCTCACTTCCAAATGAAAAGGAAACAAGCAGAAAACGCGTCAAATTAATCAGGAATCATAATAATAATTATTATGACTTTAATACCGAGAGTCAATAACCAATAACCAATAGCCAATATAAATGAACTTGGATTACAGAATAGAGAATGTCTCTTCAACTTAAATCAATACCGTTTTCTTTTCATAACAGGAAATTATTGTTTACTTACTCCTGTAAGTTGTGAGTTGTAAGTGAAGAACAAACATTTCAATTTTGAAGTGATTAAGAAAGTTTAAAAAGAAAAGAACTAGAAGAGGATAGGCATTTCTTATCAGTTGTTAGTAATTTCATGGTGTTTGGTGTTTGATGTTTGGTGGTTGATGTTGTCTGGAAAACAAAAAAGAAGGTCATGACGTAATTGAAAAAAATAAAAAGCATTAAGGCGCAATTTCTTTAATTATGTTATTGACAAAATAAAGATTTTATTCTTTGTGGCTTGTGTGTTGTGTGTCTGTGAGATCCTCCTCCCCCGTCTTCATTATATAATGCTTTTTCTTCCCTGTACATTGTACATATTATTCGTATATTAATCCAGATTCCAGATGTAAACGTTTCAAATTTCCCATTCCTCATGTGTTTTGTTGTAAACAAAAAAGAGAGTAATTTTAAATTCCTACATTGACAATTGACAGTTATTAGACACCGGAAATTGGTATCTAATTTCTAAGCTCGTGCTCTCCACATTCTCAGAACGTGCTCCTTGCAATATAAAACCATAAAAATTGATATGATTTATTAAATAATATAATGATTATAGTAACATGAAGTGTAATCTTTCATACTTATAATATTGAAAGTTTAAATGTTCACAAATAGAAAGTGAGTCATTCGTCATGCGTCAAGGGTACTGGATACTGATATTAAACTGCGTAGACATGTAATTTAATTTAGTATTTAATGTCCAATTATTCTAGAGTCTTGTGAATGAGTCACTTTTCATTTGTCATTAGTCACTTGTAGTAAAAAGTAAATTATGTACAAAAGAATGGAACTACTTTCAACAACTTGAGACTTGAAATGTTCTTATCTGAATTGTGATTGTGATTGTACTATACATATGTGTGTACATCACTGGACAGCTGCAAGACAGACGGACAGAAAACAAATTGTTATCAGCTTAAGTTTTTTTCACACTTGCTTTTAAAGTTAGTCCCCTAGTACAAAAGACAAGAATCAGGAATCAAAAATCAAAAATCGAAAATCGTCTCAGACTCGGGTTATACTTGTGTGAATTGTGAATGAAATTGAGGAAAAGGGGGAAAATACCAAAAGGCGAAGACGTGATTTATGCGTCATTTCATGACGATGAGGTTGAAAGAAACTAAGAGATAAAATTAGAGTAGAAGAAAAATGTATCAATAGTTATGAAAATTGATGGTTTGGAGTTTGGAGTTTAGAGTTGAAAGCTAAATGAAACAATTTGAGGCAAACTGAATAATAAAAAGTTCATTCATTTCATACATCCAATCATTCAGTCATTCATTCTGTTAAGCCCTCTGTCTCATTCAGTCTCCATTCTCCATGCTTTCAAATTCATGGTGATGAGCAACATATTACACATGGAATATAGAACATATAAAGCTTGAAAGTCAATGATAGATGTATTAAGACAGTTATAATCCACACTTGTAAAAAGGAAGGAACTTTAAAACCTTTCTTGAGATTTACTGGAGCATTATGCATAGCGTATTGCAGTTTATAAGTACTTTGAGAAGGGTGTTGATGGTTGAATATTCAATGTTGAATATTGAATTTTGAGTAACAAGTGGAAAAATGTGAGACAAAGTAAAAATGTTCCAAAGCTTAGTCCCTTATCCTTAACAACAAGTTGATACTCATTTTGTACACTGTACATTGTACATTGTACATCCTGCTTTCATTGATTTAAAATGTAAAATGTATTGTTTTTATGATGGAACATGAAATTTCTTTTAAATTATGTGTACACTATAGACTGTAAACAATGATATCAAGGGAAAACAGAAGACACGCAAGTCTAGATAGTAAATAGTAGATGGTAGATAGAAAGAAGAGCTTACTCAACACTCAACACTAGGGTTAATTATTACTACGAGATATCCAGAGATGGATGAAATTGAGACGAAAGACTATTAATCAATTTCTTTAGAAGCCATCACCACAAAATCTCCTCCACTTTGAGTCGATTCCACTTCATTCCCTTCATTTAATTCACTCTTTCATCGCACATCGCGTCATTGATTCATTCACTCATTCACTCACGCATTCATCCATCTACTCATTTATTCATTATCTCCGTTTTGGTCTCGGTTTTTAGTCTATAAAAGTCATTGATCATTTTTAAAAAGTCAACACGTCAAACCTTAAAAATCCTCAACTCTTCCGTCAACAGCCACAGTCACACAAAAGCTTGTACTTCTCAAAATCAGAAAAAAGTAGCATGAGTTGTGAGATTTCTTTTGGAGATTCTTTAATAAAATCCACGTCCTTTTTACATGATTCTAGTGTTTTGACTTTTGACTAATTGCACTAAATATTGTACGATTATTTCCATAAAGTTTTGATTTTTGAGATTTAAGTTTTGACTTTTGACCCAAAAAAGCATTTTGTACTGGTTGCACTTTTTTGCATTGTAAATTATGCCTTTCATTTGTATTTGATGAACTGAATTGATTTAAAATTGAAGAGGATGACGAGGAATGTCCTTATAATAAGACAGCTTATTTATTTTTTAGATTCCTCGTCCTTTGTAATTTGTGCAAAGGAATGGAGAAAAGGTGAACAAATGAGTGTGAGTATAGATGAAAAAGTAGTTGTTTGAATCTGGACCTGCATGAACAATAAATAAATGAGGATGGCCAATAATAGAATTGGATAAGGGTTAAAGGAATCAACAGCGAAGCCACACAAAAAACAACAAACAAACAGCAAACAACAAGTAAAAGGAGCTAAAAAGTAAAAGTAAAAGGGAGCAACAACCAAATAACCGTCAAAATAACCCCTGTGAATAATTTATATGCTATCACACACAGCAAAACAAAGCAATTCAAAGGTGATCCAAAGAAGAAAGAAGAAAGTGACAACAACAAAAAGGCCAGCACCCAACATTGAACATTCAGCATTGAGCATGAACCCACGACAATGCACTCTGTATTGCGCAGTTTACTTTGCCTTTGCTTTCAATTTTCAATGCCACTTGAACATGGTGTTTGCTGTTTGCTATTTGGTATTTGTAGTGTATGTAAGGCAAAGAACAATGAACTCTCTTCACTATAATATAATACTACACACATGCATGACGGAGAGAAAGAATGGAGAGGAGAATTGCAAGAGTGAAGAGTGTGAGGAAGTTTTTGTAGATTTGAGTGATGTGTGTATAGTGTGTACTGTGTACTGTGTGATGATCTGATCATGTAATCATGTTCTCATGAAACACGTTGGTGTGATGTGATGTGATATGATACTGACTACTGACATAACACTGACATGGAATGCAATCTGTGGATTTTCATACATAAAAATCCTCATTCTCCCAACTACGCTGCACTGATAAAATTCGCATAAAAAGATTATGCTCATCTGATGGATGTGCGAGATATCTACAATCTACACTCTACACTCTACACTTTAGCCCTAAGTTAGAATGATGCTGATCTTCATCCATAATCCAAAATACAGTTTTATATTTTGTTTGTTATTTTATAGTTTATTGGACTTGGGATTCCTGTGATGCATAATATTTGGGATTTTTATTATTTACTATTTCAATGAAGTTTGATACATTTAAAAATAATAAAACTGCTCTAAAAATGCTTTTTACCAGTTTTACCAGCATCAATTCGGATTTTATAAATATATTTACGGTTGAAGGATATTTTTTATTTTCGGCCATGAAATCAATTCCATTTTTAATAATCAAGACTCGAATATTGATTATTTATATCAACCAAAATTTATCGAATTTCATAAAAGACAAAGTTTTAAAAATAGCTGAAGGAATTCTAGAAAAAGTTATAGATGAACTTTTCTAATAAGTTTGCTAAAAAAAACGGTACCTTTTTTAGTTCCTTTCCCACATTCGTGTTTTGTATTCTGCAATCTACAAACTATAACTTTTCCATAAAGCGCAGGTGAAGAAAGAAATGATATCTACAACTGTTGCTACAATTTTGTGTGATGAGTAATTCAACCAACAAGATAAAAAAAGGATGACGCATCTCGTCTCACCACGTGAATCATGAGTTGGGCATTCAGCATTCTCAAAATGTTCAGTGTTCAGTGTTCAGTGTTCAGCCTTGAACCTTCTCATGCGGTCAACAATTTTTTACCCACTAGACTTTTACTAGAGAGATAGAGATTCAACTACGACTTTGACTTTAACTCCTGCTGATAAAAAACGGATAGGAGAATCCAATTCTCCACACATGCACTTTTGTAGTTGTGTATATCCTACCTTCTGCACTACGGACTACACATTCCAGATTTTAGATCCATTCAGAAACATTGATAAAAAGAGAAAATATGAGTAAATACGCATTTCTCCTGTCCTATGCCTTATCTTTTTTGTTGTATTCTCTGTATTTTTATGTGCAGATAAAATAATTCAATGTAGCTTTTCACTTAATTTTGATTGTAGATTCTACACATTAAATACCTTTTGTTTTGACTTTTGATTCTTGATTTTTGGTTAAATCTGCATTCTATCTGTATCTTTGAGTGGGTTCAAGTGAAATAAACTCAAGTTTTATGCCAAAGAACAAGCAGGCGTAATTTCACTGGACATCATGCATCTCACTGATTGGAAAGCATGAACAATGAGCATTGAAGAAGAAGAAGTAAATGACAAAATCCTTTCATGGTTGAAAAATTCAAAGTATTTTTATCAGTAAATTAAGTAGCATATTTGAGCTTTTGAGTGGAGGATGAAGTTTTCAGGAGATGTGGAATATGGAGTAGACCTGCTCCAAATATGCGCAAGTAGTACACTGTACTTTTGTACTTTTGTATTTCCGTGTTACTAGTACTGTATAGATAAGTTTCCTCCTCTCATTTTCATTAGTAAGATTCCAGATTCTAGATTCCAGATTCCAGAGCGACCAGCATCAGCATCAACTTCAGTGTTTTCATATGCTTTCAATAAATTAGTTGACAGACTTGGTTGTTGGTTGCCGAGAAGGGAAAGGCAGAGAGAAAATGTTTCAAGAAGAAGCTCATTTGAAGGGATCGTTAATGTCATGCTGTGTAAATTGCGACCGCAAGCTCTCAAAGGCCAACTTAAATAACAAGAACAAGCTGAAACATATTCTCTTTTCTCTACCCTCTCTCTCTCTTGTGCTCATGTTCATATTCATGTTCATGTTCTCCTCTGCCACGCAAATAGGCAATCTGTACCATCCAAAAACACATATTTGGCCATAGAACTCAGCTCTAAGTCAAATCTCAAATCTCAAATTTTGAATGCATTCAAAGAAGTGCACTGGAGACTGGAGACTGGAGATCTTGCTTTCGTCACATTCAAACACCACCTCCAAACTCTGTGGAGTGTGGAGTGTACATTGTATCTGTATTATTATTATTACGACGCGTAACTCGTAGTTTAATGTGGATCGTAGACAGTGTGGCTACAAGCTACAAGATACACGGAATGTAACCTAAACTCAAAAATGTAAACCAAATAAAGACAAACTAACGAAATGACTTTATCTATTGAGTTGAGCTGAGTTTACCACCGCACTTCAACACATACACATACAAAGATACACAATACACAGAAGCAGAGTAAAATGTAAACGAAAACGAAAGGAGAAAAAAAAGGGAGCACAAGGAAAATGTTGTCAAAAGTTATGACTTTAGACACAGTAAAATTCTAAATTCTAAACTCTAAACTCTAAACCAATGCCGATGCCGATACCGATGCCGATGACTATTTTGAGTCTTAGTATTCTTAGTTCTTGGTATTCTCTTTACATCTGCACAGTGTACATTGTACATTGTACATTTTAGATCTATCACACTTGAAGCTGGCGTTTCTTTACCAATGGACAGTAAAAGTCAACGTCAACGTCAACGAAACGTTTCATGACGAAATTTGAATAATACTCAAAAACAGTTGTGCTCGTGCTTCAAATATTCGAGTATGTGAAAATACAAGCTTCTGGACTCTGGACTCTGGACTCTGGACATTAACTTGATTCTACTTTGTTTACATAGATATTTGTTTGTTTGTTGCGCCATTCAAAGAAAAAAAAGGATCATCAAAGTCGAGGAAAAAAACAACTTTGGAATACTTTTGTTTATTTATTTTTATTGCTTACTTTTGAGCTGGATCACCTCCTCCTCAATTTCACTTCCAAGTAAGGAATTCAACAAGTGTATTGCACATTGTAAGTACGATTCCAACTAAAAAAGAGCCTAAACGTTTTCGTTTTCAGTTTCTTTCTGTGGGTGCTGGTTCCTTCTTTCTTTGTTTTCTATAAACTGTTTAAAGTTTAAAGAGAAGTTGAAACTGTAAAAGTTAACCAGCTATATCTTCTCCACCTCCTTCACTCATGAGTTTCTCCTTCTATTCATCATTTACTGGAGTTGACGGATAGGATAAGTCATGATACTTACGTTTTCCTTGTAATTACATTCAATAACTAAAAAAAGAGATTTCAAGTTTACTTGGAAGAAAAAAATGTTATTTTATACCGTATTAACATTATTTTATACCTTTTCGTGGAATAATCGTCACGGTTTGAATTCTAATTATTTGACGTTTCCATTTCAAGTTTACTGATTTCTAGAATCAATAATGAGAATGAAAACAAAAACATAGAATCAAATATCTAATGACAAAGTTTCAAGTTTAAATTCCTCTAAAACGCACCTTAAATCGGCCACACACAATATACTGTATAAAAGGAACTGAATTTTTGCCGTTTTTTTTCTGTCGAAAATTTTTTAATTTTGTTTTTAATTTTAGTTTGAAAACTATATATTTTTACAGTTCGGAGACTTTGGCCATGTACTTATTTTCTTCAAGACTCTAGACTTGTAGACTAAAGACTGTAACAAATTCAAAGCCCAAAGCATCTATCAAGAGTATTTTGCTTCACACATTACAGGGGTTTGAAGGAGTTGCTAAAGTCTTAAAATGAAGTATGTCAGACATGCATTACTTTGTATTTTGCATACACTATACCAATTTCTTTGAAGTTTCTTTCTTGTTTTCACCAAGTGTTCAAGATTCAAGATGATGAGGATGAATCGTTTACTAAAATACAAATATCTCTGTTCTTGTCCCAGCAGAGAAAATGATATCGCTGTTGATATTGATACTGATATTGATATTGATAAAATGACATATAAATAATGCAGCAACAGAGCGGAAGGAGAATGATGATGAGTGTACACAAGTGGCTCAGCATGCTACACACTAGAAAGGGTGAATGAGTACAATAGTGGTGAAAGAAGTATCTAGAAAAGTAGAGTTAGATATCTTTAGGCTCATAACAAGTATACAAGCGTAAAAGTATGCACATTGCGAACATTGAGCACACGTACATTTTACATTGATTTAAGAGGGAGCTAGAAAGAGAATTTTCTATGAAAAAACATTCATTCATGCATAGATCTATTGAATTAAAGATCAAAGGGATTTTACTCTCTTACATAAATTGGCTTCACGTTCCGCATTCACTATTCTCCCATCTCTGCATTCTACATTTCTACATTAATCCAAACTCCAAACTCCAAACCGAATGCAGACCGAATACAAAAACTTAGTACACAACATTCAACGTAGTTTTATTCTGGTTAATTTGAATGTGGTGAGGAGACCCGGGACCACAAATAGCATCAGACAAAATTACAAACTACAAACTGTACAAACTACAAAAACTGAGTAGTCAAAAGAGATGGGAAAAGCGGAGAAAGGAAGAAGAAGAAAGTTAAAACCGTTTTTCAACTGGACCATGTAAAATTATTTAGTGTATAAAATCTGCCCCTTCCTCTGCTTTTGTATTATAATATATTATGTAATGTAATATTATTTAAAATGCTCTACGCAGAATCAGAAGCCAGAAAACTAGAAGCTTCAAATTCCAGACATATATTAAAATGTGTCGACTTTTCTCAACAAATACATAGAATTTAAAGCAGTGCCACAATTTTCTTCAGTGTTATTATATTACTTATTTTTTACTTTTCAGGTTCATATTAAAACTTTGAGTTGAATAAACAAGATTACGATAATGATTCTAAGACAGCGCAGCGCTCAGGATTTACTACATGTACAGAAATGTTTCCAAAAACGTCTTAATTCAATTGTTATCATTTACTCTCTCAAAACCAAGTTTTGCTGTTTATCCATTTTCTTGTATCTTGACTCTACACTCTACACTATAAACAGTTTTAACATTTCTTTTTAAAGGAGAAGAAAATAACAGGAAAGAAATCGAATAAGGATGGAAATTTTAAAATTTGTCTAATTTTTCTTGTTATACTGTACACCACATTTTAGACTCGTGACCTCCACAAACAAACACAGGCAGTATTGCAGACAAGAGAACTTTTTGTTTTTAAAAACCCTTTGTCTTTGCTAAACCAGTGTAAGTGGAAAATGGAAACTGGAGCGACATTTTAAATTTGAGAAGCATAAACTCAAAACTCGAGACTCGAGATATAAGCAGTAATCATTTAAAATGTGCATATTGCACATTGCGCTAGATTCCAGATGTATGTATGTGCTAGTAAATCTGCAGTGTAAGATGTACATAATATATTATATAATATTCAGTGAATGAAGAATGAATGAATGGAAGATGGAAGATGGAGGAAGCCTCGTGGAAATCAAAATGGAAATCCAACTGGATGTGACACCAGAGAAAATGTTCCACTAATGAACTAATGAATATGTGAATAGATAAATTACTTATTACATATGGTCAAAAAATGTATGGGAAGAATTAGAATCAGAGTAGAATTAAAAGTGGAGAAGCTCCCCACGTACAGCGGTATCAGGCTCAACAATGTAGTTCGATATTATGTATTACATATGTTTAGTTCTAGTTCCATTTCCATGCTGAATGCACAATGCGCAAGGGTTCATTGACAACTCCAGTGGAAGGAGAGGAAGATAATGTGTGTAATAGGGGTCGTCATTTAGAATTGAGGATTGAGGATCTAGAACTAGAACGAGGAGGAGAAGGAGAGTGAAAGGGATAAAGAATACAATGGATCAATTCATGTAACCGACAATCAAAAAACGTGGAGAGTTGAGTGCCTCCTAGAGAAAAACCAAAGGCAAAGCCGCTCCTTCACTTTACACTGTCCTATATTAAACTATGCACAGTGCACAATTATTCCTCTTCTGTCTCTTGTCTCCTCTTGTGTAATGCTTACTGAATTAGAACGGAGAAATCAAAACTGAAAACACAATAATTGTGACAACGAAATTGAACGAAGTCTTTAAAATTTTAAAACATTTACTTCAAAAACAAAGGAAAAGTGTCCAAAATACTGTATAACCGTGGTAAAAAAAACATTTTTGAGCATTTCAAGCACCAAGTTCAAGTACAAGTACAATTCTTCTGACTTCAGGCAATTACAATTCAATATAATTGTTTTCATCAACTCAATTGTACTCGTACTGTATTTTTTTACAAACTTTACGAGAGGCAAGAGAAATTTTTCATAATCAAAAGACAAAAGAAATATTCTTTCTGTTACGTTCAAAAACTTGGAAACTTTGAGCAAATGACACAACTTTAATTCTAGAACCAAGAACCAAGAATCTAGATACAAAAGATAAGAATGTCATTACATCATTTTTTTCTTCGTATGATTTCACAAGTTTCAAGTTTCCAAGTTTTTCCATCGTGTTTACTCCTTGTGAATCCTCAACTTTTATCGCATGACTAACAAATGTCCAATTTTTTCACACTAACAGATTCTCAGATTTAAATCGCTTTCTCATGTACTTTTTTTTAGCAACGTTTCATTAAGCCTTCCTCATCAAGATTAAAATTATATAAATTAGTTTCCAAAACTTGATTTAAAAATACACACAAGAACTTTTTTTCATAAGCATGTATAAATTTCATATTTATCAGTACGAAGAATGAAGAATCTTGAATTGAAATGACATTTTCATTCAGAGATTGTTGAGCGAAAAAAAAACTGTCAAAAATATATGTCTACACTTTATTCTTTATACAGTGCATAGTGTATCAGCAAAGTATGCTAGATAACATTCTGAAATTCAGTGCTCTACATGCATCGTGTTGAACTGTCTGCTGTCTGATGTCTGTTATCTGTCCATCCATAAATAACCGATACAATACACTAATAGAGAAGGTTTGACTTTGACTTTGATTTTGATTCGTGAGTACGAATAATAATGACGGCCTCCTGATGTTTTGACTCTGTTCTCCGTTCGCTCGCTCCTGATCTGATCCAAGAGACAGGAACAGAGACAGAGACAGACCGAGAGACAAGTATCATTTTTTCTACCCCGTTCCAGTCATAAAAAGTCAACAGTCCATGTAAATTGTACATTGCACATATATTTTACTGCTTGTTTTCTACTCGCTACTCGTAATCGTACTCATGTTGAGCACGTATAAAAACTCTGACTCTAAATACTACCATTTCCCCACTTGTGTTCCTTCTGTTTCTTTTCCCCCTCCTATCTCAACATCATTGTATTAGACAACTTTAATTGGTTAATCAGTAATCGTTGATTTTTTCTATATAAGTATAAAGTATAATCTAAAGCTGCTTAATCTATATCGTACATACTTTTACCATATCGTGTAAGACAACTGACATGTGATATGTAATATGTAATTGTGACGACAGAAGAGGGAAGAAGAAGCACGAGCGTGGTGTTTTGTAGGGTAAAGGGGCTGGTGAAAAGCTGGAAAGTATAAAGTATAAAATACAAAGTACAAAGTACAGTACAGTCTCTTGCTGCATCCATCAGAAGACTTATAGGAACATCAGTTTAGACAGATATTACAGATTATACGCATAATATTAGGAATTACGCATTACGAAGGGCTACCAACTATCAAATAACAAGAAACCCAAAGTATAACCAGTTGAAAGTTGTAAGAGTGTAAGTTATCTATTTGTATAGAGTATAAAGTATTTTATATTGTATATACAAAGTAAAAACACAACACTTGTACAATGTATCAACAGAGTTTCCCCATGCGCCTCTTACCCTCATTTGTCGTTCAAAAATATCAGGACTTTTATAGATACATGTGAAATATGTACTGTGTACAGAATCCAGAATAAAGAGACACTCGGCAGCTCACTTATCCCATTCTATCTCAATTGACACTTTTAAATGAATTACAATTAATCCTTATAAGGACTCCTTCTACCCCTCTTCTTTTCTTTGTAACACACCACACCATTACAAAACATAACATAATCAACATCTCAACTTGAACTTGAAACTACAAATCCAAATCCAAATCCAACTTGAAATCAGCTGAAGAGTCCTCTCTTTTCATCCACAATTTATTACTTAATTCATTCATTTTCCTTGTATCGGAGTTCTTCCATCAATCTGTAGAAATTAATCTAGAATTTTCTCATACTCTTATTTATTTTGTGATCTTCTTTTGTAAATTAAATCATTTAATCAATCAACGAACCAATTTAAATTTTATTCTGTATAAAGTATGAATATATGAGATATGAGAAAAAATTGTAAGTTGAGCATTGAGCAAGGATATCAAAGCAAGGTTTTTATTCGGAGCTCTGAAACTTTGAAACTCTGAAAAATTCCCAAGATTAATAAGCATAATAAAGCAAACTTACCATTTTTGGTTACTGGTTACCGGTTACTGATTTCTGATTAATGATAAACGTTTCAGTTGATATACAATAAACAATAAGTAAACACAGCAAAGAATTGGTGAATTTTATTTGACAATTGGAACAGAAATGTGTAACATCACATGTTTGTTTTTCAAAAAATTAGAAAGAGTACAGAAGAATTTAGAGAGATTGGAAAATTTTCATCTCATTTGTTTTTAAGAAAGTTGTGATAAATTTTATTGCAGAGTGTTCACGTTTTACGTGTAAACTGTGGGACAGGTCAAATGTTAAATTGGAATCAAAATTGGATAAACCTCAAACCTCAAAAATAAAAAAACACCCAGAAAAAACTGCCAAACAAATGACCTGGAAGATTCTCAATTCCCAATTCTCTGTAACTTGCATAGCATAAAAGAAGTATTCAAAATTGTACATCAAATGGTGTGTATATTGTATATGTCTGTAAGAATGGAGGAAAACTCTTTAAACCACAGCATTAAGTATTGAGTATTGAGTAGTGTCGGTATGTTATTGTTGATTATGGATTATGGACTTGATGTAAAAAACATCATTACATCTTCCACCACCATTCACTACAAAATATAAAATACAAAACACAAGTACACGTGTAGGTGCACATTATCACAATTTACCTTTGGTAAAGAACACAAGATATTTACAAAATGCATGTACATTACGCATTTACGCATTTACGCATTTACACATGTAACTAAACAGCTCAGTGAGATGTATATTAGATATTTCAACGAGACTGATAAGGACCGTGATAATGGCCGTTTCGTCTGACCAGATTTTTTCACTCTTGTTATTGTTTTTATTATTCTCTCCAGAATCCAGAATCCAGAATCTAGAATCTAGAATCCAGTTTCAGTTTGTTTCAAGTACATGGCATATCGTAACTAACCAGTTCAAACGAACCAACTCTTTTGAATAAGTACATTAGCATTGGCATTGCACATTTAATAGCCAACAGCAGCAATATCAGCCGTAGTTTGTATTCTTTAGAATTTAGAATGCCAGCACATGGCAGTGGCTGGGAAAGATGATTCACCACGTGGTAGACTAGAGAAGAGAAAAGAGAGTAGAGTAAACTGGTGTCAACGAATTGAGGATGCTCAACTCCATCGTCAGACACACACGTACACACGCACACACACTTTATCCCATGTTTTACACGTTCATTTATCAACATTCACTCGACACTTTAATACAAAGGAGAGGGATTTGTTTACTCGCACAAAAAATTGATGGTGACCGAATTGTAAATTCCAGAGTTCAAACTGCATGCGTATGTACAATGTACAATGTACAACGTACAACAACTTTTGACCATGTATGCTTTACGCTTGACCCTTGCCTCTTGCCTTGTGCTTTCCCATGTCTACGCATGTATGCATCTCCCATTTCTATCTTCCACACTTTCCATTTTCCATTTTCAAATTGAAATTCCAACTTCCAAATTCCGTAATCCTCAGACTCCAGCTTCTTCTATCCATCTTTTGACTAAAATGAAATGAAATGGAATGAAAAACTCATCGTTGACACAATAAATTCTGCATTCTGTACACTCTAACAAAAAATCATTCCTACGACCATTGCGTGAGCATTGCTCCCATGTTATATTATATGGGATGCTCACGCAATGCCCCCAAAAAGCATCCAAAGCAATGGCTTTTTCTTACAGTGTAGACGACATTCTACATAAATGAAACTTTTTACATTCTACAAGTTACAAGTTACAAGCTACAAGTCCGTATGGAGTGGCAAGTGGCAAGCTTCTTTTAAAGAAAATAATAGTTAATATAGCAGAATAAAGTACTGTAAAAACTGTGCATTACACAGTACAAATACAAGTATAATAACTATACAAAATATTGCGTATCGAGAATCGAGAGTCTAGAATCTATTGAACCTCCTCTTTTTACTCGATCCAAACCGATAAATATTCTGTTAAGCTTTCCTCTCACAAGTCAGAGTTTGATACATAGTAAATAGTAAATACAGTGTGGATGTAGATTGTAAATGTAGATTGGAAAGAATGCAGTAGTTTGAGTAGTAGGAGATGCGCACACATTTTTAATTTTATTAGCATATTTCTTTTCTTCAAATGATGACGACTCATCAGTCCTGAAGATTGACGATTAACCATTGACCATTGGCTATTGACAATCATCAAATATACTGTACGGTGTACGGTGTACGGAATCCTCAAAGTTTATCAAGATTGTATCTCACCTCAAACCTCAAAGTTTTCCTCTAATCTTGATGTAATGTACACTAGCCGAACATTTCGATAGGGATTTATTATCTATTAGTTCATGCTCATTTTTCCCCGTGGTTATTAAACTCTAAACTCATGTATGTACAATGTACACAAGGAAGGTATCTATTAAGTGCGTAGTGCGTTAAACACGAGGAGGAGAAGGAGGAGAAAATCAGTTGAGTAGATTTAATAAGCAAATGCAAATTGATATGCAAAATACCAAATACATGGACAAAAAAATTACAAATACGAAAAAAAATTCCAACATTGTTCCGGCATACATTAGAAAATCAGGAAAAAAGAAACGGACAATTTAGATGGATGAGCATATTTATTTTTTATTTAAATTTCAAGTCTCCTCATGAATTTTCAATGAAGATGGAAGAACGGAGAACAAGAGAGAGAGAAAGAGAGCAACTCGCATTGTTGCCAAATACCTTGTTCAAGTTTTAAACAGTCACGTGATGATGATGAGCAAAAGGTGAGAAAGAGAGAGACAATTTGCTGTAGTGTTCTGTTATTTTATTTTGTTTGAATCTGTTTATGAAGAAAGTCGTAGCTTTAAATTTAAAACAATGAAAACAACTTATGATTATGATTAGAATGCAGAGTTGAAGCGGAGATTTAAAATTTAAAGGTACATTGTACACTGTACATTGTGCATGTGAAGCAGCTTATGTTTTGGTTTAGAGACTAGAGACGCATAAAAGTTGTCAATGAGCTCGTGTGTTAGTGACCGGCCTTCAGAATTCCTTTGCCACATGCACTAATACTACCACCACTACTACTCTGTTTACTGTTTACATGTGCGTTCGTAGTATTCAGCATTCAACATTCAGCTTGCAGTACGCAGTGTGTACATGTGGATGCACATTATCAAGCCATTGAACTACCTTTTACTTTTTTTACTTTTTTACCCCCTATGACGATTCACTTACAGCTTAGGTTTTAGTGCAGGAATAATATGCATTGTGAAGTGTTCACTGCATAGAAATTTGGGTTTAAGCTCAAAAGTGGATGTAAACAATTCTTCTTCAACTATTCAAAACAAACTATGAGTCTGATGCATATTCAGGTATTCAGTTCTAGCTTAAAACTGCACTTTATCAGCTTTTTAATTTTTTCGTTGTATTAACTAAAGCTTTTTGTTATTACTCTTTTTTCTCTGTTGTTGTTTTGTCTGTTCTTTATTATTATTACAAGTTTAAATGTAGCAGGAGTTGTAGTTGATTTTCTGAATGAAAACTGCCTGGTTTTTGCCTGTTTGCAATTCATAATTTAATACGTATCTGTATTATGCACAATTTGAAGAGTACTGCTTGTTTGAGTTTCAATTTCAAGTCTCAAATTCAACCTTTCCGATTTTCATTAACTTTTTTTATTGTATTTTCTCTTGCTCTAAGCAAAATGTTCATGAATGTTTGTAGTTTGTACTTATTTAAAAGTGCCCTTGTAAGTTGTACAAGCTGCTTGTGTATCGCTAATTTATTCGTCTATGCAATGTCGAGTATCGAGTTGTCGAGCAATACAAATGCGAATGTGAGAATACCTACAGATTACAAATGTCTTGTTTTTGGAGGAGAAGTCAAAACTGACTAAATTTAAAGCTTTTTTTTATGAAAGTCGAACAAGAGAAAAATCTCAAAGTAAATAGTAAATACATCTACAAACTACAAACGGAAGAAAAGCACGCGATCGATGTGCCACGTATCAATGAACTCATCATGAATCTTGAATCTTGCCTGAGCAATAAACAAAAACTCATTCACCACACTCAGAGAGCTTCTCAATTTAAAAAGGCTAACCAGACACAAGGAAAGTCCAAGATTTTCTGTAAGAATTAAAAAACAAATATTAATAATATTATTAAAAATTGCTCCTATTTATTAATCGAAAATAGTAACCAACTCTTTAAAAAGTTGAAAACATCCTGATCTACACCAAACAGATATATCATTCATCTACTGAAACTATGATAATATTTGTATACTTTGTTTCCGAGAAATAAATAAAACGGTTTAAAGATGACAAAAGTACCGCTTTCAAAGCTTTCTATTCTCTGTTGAATGTTGAATACAATTATAATTATAAAACCTGAATTGATTTCCACTGTTTCCGCACTTTGATACATGTACAACATCATAAACACATGTATTGACAATTGAAAGGTGGGAGGAAAAGAGGAAGTAGAAGGTTAAAGGTTTCATTCACACCTTTTTTACCCCTTTGGATAATTGTGCATTCTAGATTCTAAATTCCAGATTGTACATTGTACAGACATTTCCTTCACCTCCTTGTCAGCGTATGAATATCAGTAATGATGATTAGTGAATAGCTTTTGGGTTGTTTTTTAATTTAGTTTCGGTTCCAGTTCCAGTTCTAGTTCCAGTTTTAGTTATATACATAAGTACGCATGTATCCATGTACGTGCTTATTTTTATGAAAATTATGACGAGAGCTCGTCATTAGTGTGGCCCAAAAAAGTAAAGTTGATGGAATATTTTGGGACACTTAATTAAAAGTTACCTACATATGAGTAGTTAATACCTGTAAAATTTCAGGAAAATCGGCGAACGT
>JABASP010000935.1:0-37383 GCA_019776565.1 Sminthurinus signatus | reverse complement strand
GTTTAGTTGAGTAATTAGTGAATCAAGGAACGGGTAAACAATAAACAACATGATAAAAAACACAGTTTGGATTACTTGCGTAACACTCCCAACTTTAATATGTAACAACATGAAACATGAGGAATTGAGGAATTGAGGATGAACCGCGGAGAGACTGTACTGAACTGTACTTTAGGATTTAAGATGATTATTGACATGACACGCGGAGCTGATTGATCCGCACATCCGTTCATGTCCATGTCTCACATTTCACACCACTACTTTATTTATCCACTCTTGTTGTTTATTATTTATTATTTATTATAGCGGGCATGACACACTCTTAGAATTTACGTCACATTTAAAATTTAAAAACGGAGCAAAAACAAAACAAATACTTATTTTATGCTTGGTCCATTTTCAGTTGTATGGATGATGAATTACTAATTACTAATTACCAATAGCTTTTACCTTTTAATTGTTGAGGATAATGTAATTATAAATTATGCATAGGACATGAAACACGACACAAAATCTTGTTAAATGCAAAAAATTAGACAAAAAATACTAGAGTCTAGACAGTTGAGAATATAATATGTAATATGTAAATGTATGTGTTTAGCTTGAGGCAGCTTACATAATAATAATAATAATAATAATAATAATAAAAGTAATGGAAGTCTATTGATTATTTGTATTTAAATCCCCGTGATGTATCATATCATACGCACAATGGACGGTGGACAGGTGGACAACAATAGACAGTAGACAGAGTAGACAATGAGTGTCAATATTATGAGGATTGCGGATGTATGGATTCACAAATCACAATTTACGATCATGTACTTTGAAACAAAAATACTAAAAGGAGAAGAAGAGGTTTTCCTCTTGTCTTTGTTCGATGGAAGGGTTCTTCCAACTTTAAACTGAAGGAGTTGAGTTGAGACTTGCGAATGGTACGGTACAACATACAAGAGGAGAGCAGAGAGCAGGAATTGGAATGATATGTATATTATCTGTATGTACTGTGGTTGTGATGAATGTGTATGGTTATTTTTATTGGCATTCAGTACGCATAAAATAACCATAATCCATCCTCAGAGATTTCCATCTCATCTTCATCTTCATCTTCACACAGAATCCTAATTGAGCATACTACGACGACTCCATGGCAAATCACAACGCACTATAGATATAGACGAGTGAATCCTTTATATTTTATATTTTATATCCACATGCAAAAGAGCAGAGAGCAGAGAAGAGAGAAGAGAGTAGCTGCCATTTAATTGAATTGAATAATGGTGAGAGGGAGAAGCAAGAGGTTAATGAAACTGGTCGAACGTCCTTTGAATAGATCACAGATACTTTGGACTCTGTATTTTACATTTGCTATTTTGTATTTTGTATATAGATTTATCTCTACCATTTAAACAATTTACAATTTACATTATACACAAATGACAAACAGTCATATTTTTCCCATTCATTTGTTGCAAGAATATTATTATTATTATTATTGTTTCCTGATTTGTCTGCACCAGCACCAACACCAGTGTTAATGCTAAGGTTAAGACCATGAGATTCAACATTATTAATATTTCTTCGCTATAGCTTCTTCACATCTCATCTTATCTCAACTCATCTCATTAGAATCTATCATCTTTATTCATATTTTCATATCAACCATCACCAATCACCAACCCAATCCATTCCAATCCAAAGACACACACAAATCCCATTTCTTCAACACACTAAAACAACCCAAGTTACTCCAGATCCCAAAACACACCTTTTGCACCTGGATTTTGCACATTTTCATACCTTCACCAAATTATTTATTTTACCTTGATCACCTCTAATCTTTGTCTTGCTGCTTGCTGATAAAACTCGTACTCACATAAACTTGGGACTTAGGATTAGAAATCACTACGGATTAATTTTTGATATTTTTGAAGGAAAAGACGTCACCAATTACCATATAAAAATCCCAATTTTTAAAGTGAATGTTAGCATTTTAATTTTCATACATCTCTTCTCCGTCTCAAGTCTCAACTTCCTCGAAATACAAAATTAGCCATGCAAATCCTTTTTATTAAAAAAACAGATTTATGCCACTGATTTTGTCCTTTTATGTGAATTCCACAATATAAAATCGTGTCTTTTTGCACGTGTTTGAATTTGGATAGCTGAAAAACATCCTGGAGATGAAGACAACAATAGATAAATGCTGTTTCATCATTTTCAGTATTTCTGTGTTTTGTGTACACTTTTAGAACTGTCTGGAACTGATATTACTGAAAAATACGTTTAACCTTTAAACTTTTTCATCTGTAATCTGTACACAAACACTGAAAACATAAAACATTGTACATTGTAGATACAACAAGATGTCACAGCTACAGAAATGACGACACTACAAACTGCAAACTATAATACACTCACATAAAAACTTTGACTTGAACTTCATAATGAAATACCCTTAGGAATTACTTATGCAAAACAGAGAGAAGATTCGTCTTAAGGAGAATGTGTTATTATTTTTATTGCAGACGGATTCTATTGCTATTTGCTATTGTAAATTCCCAGTGGTAGGATTTCCTCATAAAACTAATCATGATTTATTAGTGTGGTTACTCAGTCCTCACTTGTTACACGGTTGACTTTTGCTACTCGTGTCCTAGGTCTTTTGTCTTTTGTCTTGACTCTTTTGGACATTTTATCACCCTGTGTAACGCAACACAATTCATATGCACAACATGCAGACACTTTATACTTTGTACTTTGTACTTTGTAGGATGTAAATAGTAAATAGTAAATGGGATGACGACAGTGAACAGTGAACAGTGGACAGAGGAGGAAAATTTACAACACTTTTTAATCCCTTGTCCATTCCCATGTACTTATTATTAATTATTACATATCTCAGTCGAGTACTTACCAAATATTTCCACATGTGACATCCAAAATCCACACTGCACAAATAATATTACATTTTATATATTATGCACATGTATGATGTACAAAATACTAAATATTAAAGACGTAGCAACAGATTAACAAGAGCATAGACAACTCTCCCATTATTACAATTAAATTACCATTATGGAAAATCCGATTTGCTTGTAAAACTTTATTCTCTCTCGTTGTCTCTGTTGCTTCATGAACCGTCAAGTGCCTCTGAATTTGGATTTTTTACATGTCTTATTTTCTTGGTCAAGAATCAAGAATCAAGAAGAAGTGACGGCTTTTGTATTTTGTATGGTGTACTTGACAATTGTTGTATAAGCTATATCATTTTTTAGGGAATCATCATGATATTAAAAAAATACGCATACTTTTTTTGTTTGCATAAGTTCATGACATTCTATAACATTCTACACTTTTCTTATACTCACACATCCAAATGGTTTTTTATACTCTCTTTTCTCTGTCTCTGAATAATCCACAATTTACAATGAACACTTTGGGCAATACAATAGAATAGAAGAGAGAGAGAGAAGATTGCTGAAATTTCTGCTGTGTCACTGTACAAGCTTTTCAATTTCATTACCTCAACACTTATACATTATACATTATACAACACGCACTACGGCGAACTACTGCAAACTGTGAGACTGTGAGACATCAAAGCAGAAGAGGAAAAACCAAAACCAAATTCAAACCTAAATAATTTATAACTCATCACTTATAGCAAAGAAAAAAAGAGAACATTTTCACCATGATCCGGATATTACATTATTTGTTATTTGTATAGCCGCCAAAGCCTCAGTGCAAAGAGAGAGAGAGAGTCACTACAATATTATATCATTTGCCAGTTGTTTATTTGGTAGTTATTGATAATTCCATGTTCATTTCGGTTTAAAATTCATAAAAGTATAGATAAACATTAAACATGGATATACAAATTACACGTTACACGTAAATGCAGCATACGTCAGTTTATTAGATTCTAAAATCTACTATGCGTAATAAAAATTCTAATGTAGTAAAAAAAAGAGAAGCTTGTGTCATCTTTTCTATTTGTATATGCACCAAGAATCTGTTTTTTTACCATACATAATACACAGTACACAGCACATAGCCCACACACAAGACACAAGTCAAGTCAAGTGCACCTGTACCGAAAAAAGTGTATAAAAAAGAAAAAGAAGCTGCGAACAAAAGAAGGAGAAAAGAACTCATGATCAGTTATGTGAGTAAAAATATCTTGGTAGTTTATAGTCATCATCATTGCAAATTGTAAATTGCAAATTGTAAATTGTAGTATTGCTCACAACATAAATGACATGTTTTTTGCCACACCGCAATACAATACAATAATCATGACCATACTAACAAGAATAGGAATAAGAATAAGAATATCACATGACCATGTCTTTGTGTGTGTATGAGAAATGAGAAATGAGAAACAGTCTGACTGTGAGTGAAAAAAAGTTTTGCAAAATCCTATTAGCACATTACGCATTGACTTTTGAATTTTGAGTTGAAGCGTTCAAGGAAGAGCAAAGACGAAGATGAAGATGAAGAGTATAAAAGTGCTAACTCAAATACATTACTCAAAAGAATCATCCCTCTCTCACACAAGAGGATTAAAAAAGCTCCTCTTCGCCCAACAAAAGTAATGGACGTGGATGTACGAATGTATAATTGTATGTAGAATGTAGAATGTAGAGACTTGACCATGGGTATTAATTTCTATAAATTTTTGCTCGTGCAAAATTCGGAGATAGCAACAGAGCAACAGAGAACAGGTGAAAAAAGCAACAGAAGAAAACTCAAGTACTCAAGTACATTGCCTGGAAAAAAGGCAACGTTGTCTCGTGTCTCGCTAGAATTTTCATACAGATTGAAAATTGAAATGAGTCAGATGTCAGATTCTATTATTATTTATTATTTACTATTAGTTATTTTGATACTAAGTGGAAATGTGTTTGGTATTCTACACAATGGATTTTGTATGCTCTCCCGCGTACTCCTTTTTATTTATTTTTTTATAGATGTGTGGATTATGATCTACGTTGTCTTTTGTCTTTTTTCTTTTTTCTCCGTTGTGCATTTCAATTTTCAATAAACAAATAAGATGGATATTGTCAAGCAGCAAGAGGTTCAGCTCAGTTCTCAGTTCTCAGTTCAGAGGAGGTCAGCGCGTCTAAATCTTTCTCATTAGAATACTAATTGCCAACATGTGAGATACATATCATCTAATGCATATAAATTATAAATAGAGAGAATCAGTCTTAACCACGTCCGTTTTCCTGCCCCACACTCTACACTCTGCAGTCTACACTCCTCTTCGTAACCGACTTACTTTCGTACGATCTACTCAACACTCAACACTAAAAATAAGAAATATCATGTCAATTCCACATGCAAATTACAAATGACAAATTATGTAGTTTAAACTGAGTTTCTCATTTGTTACACGTTTCCGATTGGGCCCTTGAATTTAATTTCCCATGTTTAATTTAGTTATTCACAGTCTTTTTATAATGTCTACAACAATTATTATTACATCTTACACATTACACATTACATGTAAAATCAAACGTAACTTGTAAACAGTTTCTCTCTTCTTCTACCACCATTTTCCTATTTTTCCTCGGCACACGTGTAAATAGTAAATACAAAAGCAATAAAAATGATCAAAATTTCTCCTGTCTATCAAATTAATCCAATCAAATTAAAAAAACATCCAAGTCTTTATCGCGATATGGATCAGATCAATTTTAATATCAATTGGTTGGTCATCAAAGAGCAAAGGACAGGACAGTTGATAACTTTCTACTACAGCTGCTCAAGAAAAGGAAAATGTGAGCGAGTACATATTTTCCCTTGGTTCATCATTCATCAACTGTCAACTTGAATCTTGAATCTTGAACTAGTCATGGCAAGATTTTTATTTGTACACTTGTAATTTTGGGGGTGGGTGTCCTTATCCTGATTTCTACACTCAACACTCAACATTAACAATTAACAGAGTAATTAAAACTATCTGTAAAACATTCACCATGATCATACAAAATACAAATACTCGATAAATTACTATTCCATTTTGAATCAGGTGTGAAACTTTCCTTCAGAGCGCCCAAGCCCAACTCAACTTCAAAACTCAAACTCCAAACTTGTAATTACACATGAAACAAACAAAAATGTCTCTCAAGTCTCTCAATTCTCAAGTGTACAAAAGAAAGCATTTAAAATTAATCTAGTTGGAAGACTACAGTTCATTTGGATTGGATCTGTGACAAAAGTGGACGATGACTTTCATGTACAATAAATACAATAATATAATAGCATGATCATTTTAACTTTGATTTTGATCGTACGCCTGATAACTGATAACAGACCAGAGAGAACAGACCAGTGATCCTCAAAGTATCATGAGAAAAAAAAGAAATTATTGTCATTCGTCATTCTCTCTGTCGGACACTTCATTCTCTCTTTTTTTTGACGAAGGTGTATCATAGATAATATCATGTCACATAATATTAAAACAATAATAATAATAATTACGATGATTATGTATACCTTTAAAATCTTGGTTTGTCCATGAGACTTTTGGTTCTGAGTTTGACCAAGGACATGAATATCAATAGGAAAAACATGAAGAGAGTTGAAGTCTCAATTCATTTGCACACAAACAAACAAACAAACATGGAGCAAACACACACTAATATTATTATTATTATCATAGCATTCCACCAACTAAGTACATATCAAATATCAATAAAGACATGTGTATTTCTCTTGTACATTGTACACTGTACACGTATCCAAAATCCAAAGACATCTATAAACCCACAAGTTCACATACAAGTATTTACTAAATATTTGCATTCACTCACTCATTCATTCATTCATTCATCCGTCCGTCCATTCATCTAAATATCTAAATATTGTCACCTCATTTCATTTTTTTATTTTAATTTTGTCCTCTATCCTCCATCCACTTTTCTGTTGGTCAACCTCAATTACTTTTAAATCTTGACTCAAAATGTCATGTATCTGGAGTACTCAAAACTCCAATACAAATAGCAAATAGTGTATGTTGTATGTTCGTATAATCTAGTACAATATATGTAAGAGAAAGAAAAGCTAGAGGAAATTTCCTACTGTTTCTTGAATATCTCTTGTGGGTTCTTTGTACAGATATTTTAGTGGACGTAGGTAAGTTACAGATGAGAGAGGATGTGGCTGATCAAACGTGTTGAGGGAATATGCATGAATGGTAATAATAGTTATATAATTACACGTGCATCCCAAATAGAAATCCCCAAATGATATCAAGTCTAAATTCCCTGTACACTGTACACCTATCGTATTCTATATCTTTTTTTTCATTCATTCCTTCATTCATTCATTATTGTAGAAAGAATGATAATAATAATAATTCTTTTAGTTGCCCAAGTATTAGTATTTAGTATTTAGTATTATAATGTACTTAATAGATAGATAAATGGCAAGTTGGATATAGCAACATAATGCATAATGTGTTGCACATAATACTTAGTGCTTAGTGTTTGTGATACGATGCAATAGACAATGTAATGTGATATAATATGCACTAAACTACCTGCATGTATTATATTTTATATTAATATGCAATGCTAATTCTTGATAGTTGCAAGTTAGTTAGTTGGAAAGGTATTATGAGTTTAGTAAGGTGAGGTAAAGGAAGGTGGTCATATAGTCATAATAATATGAATATACACACATAATGATGACGATAACTCCAAGTCAAGTCCAACTTACTTATGTAGATATTATTATGTAGATACACATAGGTAGAAAATGAAAATTATGTCCCCCTCATATGCTCAATACTCAATACTTTACACTTTACACTGCTACTACTCTCAACTCAACTCAACTCAACTCAACTCTCAACTTGGCTCAACTCAACTTGACTCAACTTAGTTATTTATTCTTATTCTCTTTGAAGCAAACCAAGCGTTCACTACCAAATTATTTTAACTCCGTCCCTCTTTCAACCAACTAAAATAATACAAAGACAATTTACAATACCCACATTAACATTATTGTAATAATTGCCATCGGTTGGAAATACATGTACAGGTACATACACAATACACAAAGTACACAAAGACATACGCAAGAAGCCCCATTTCCATAATATAATTATTCCAACAACAATTAGACACACATACCAAATATAAATATTATTCTCAATTCTCAATACTCGAGTTAACACTCCAGTTTAGTTTAGACTTTAGACTTTAGACTTTAGGCATATCCCACAAACATAACACATAATAATAATCATAACTAATAACTAACCAAGTAAAGTTGAACAGTAAATACTAAATACTAAATATTAAATAGTAACAACTGAGGTGAGCCTGAGCCTCCTCCTCCGGCTCCTTTCTTCTCCTTCTTGCTCACAAATAAACACATTATTTGTCCCGTCTTCAATAGTCAATAGTCAACACTCCACCCGAGAAACTGTAACCAATCAGTCTGAAACTAATTCATAATTCAACTCAATTTTGGCACACACAAACAAACACACAGACATTTGTTCCCTATTCCCTCTTCCCTACATTGTGCATATTTTATATCCAACTACTTTTTTGTGAACAAACGTCAAATCCAAAAACGAAATAGCCAACAGTTTTAAATAATAAAATCCATATTTTTCACATTTTGTAATAAAAATGCCCTTATGGGGACCAAAACTTCGGACAGTAGTCACGAAATAGTTACAGAGAACAAAAATAAAAATTGGTGAAACAAATCTAGTGCTAATATACAAATAAAACACAAGTTATTATTCTCGTCCCCTTTTAAAAACAAAAAAGAAACGGACAAAATTTATATGGGAAAAATCGTGTCTGGTGAATTTTATTAGAAAAAGTTATACGTACAAAAAAGTGACCTTTTGAAATCCCAAATTTGAAAAGTGATATTTTCTTTTTGGATGTAAAATAAGAAAAAAATATTAAATATTACAAAGATACAACAAAGAAAAAAACAAACAGTTTGAGAATCATGGTGTCGGATAGCCCAAGAATAAGGTAAGAAAACGAAAGGAAACGTTTAATTTTCTCCATGTTCTCTCTTTCCCCACTTTTCTCTTATCCAGAGTCTACAATTGAGCAGTGTGCATCACTCGTATTTCGTATTTCCTTTCTCTCTCATTCCATTTCTTTTGTAATGGGAAACCTGTTTTTCATCCAATGTACAGAGTGTACATTATTTATTATTTATGCTAAAATCTCAACCCTCGTCAAGTCAATATTAAATATTATATGCTTTTAGCTACGACTTGTGTATAACTGATTGAGCTCAGGATTCATACTCTTTTATTTTTCTGCCTTTCAACAATTAGTTAATTATAAAAAATTAAGCATTTTTTTAAAATCAGTTTTTGGGATTCCGTTCCCTTAAAAACGTAAAGGTCAATCCAATGAATCCTTTAAATTTGACAACAAAGTACTTTAGTAACATTTTTGAGTAAATGAGGGATTTTGTTTTAATGACAGTAGAAAATATTTTGGAGAAACTAGTTAAACAATGTTTAATTAATCATATAAAACATTCTGTATCAAGTTGCCTCTTGTTGTTTGCATAAGTGTAGATTCTATATATAAACTTATTACATTCTGCACACATCCATGGAACAAGAAAAGGAGAGATGACAATCTTCCTTTTCCTGTTGCTATCATATGGACTATCTGAGTCTCTGTTCCTATTAAACTTGTCAGTTAGTTAGTAAGGCTGTACAGTGTACAGTGTACAGTTGATGGTTTAACTACGTGTTTGTATCTGTTTAAATGGGATTTATGAGAGGAGCAGAATTCGTCATCCACCTGTGGATTATGCAGCAGTAGTATAAAATATAAAATGTATGCGGTACATTTGGAAGTATCCATGTAGTTTGTACAATTTGTATTTTGTATGCATGTACCATGTACAATGTACAAGGTATAGTTGTATAGTGTAGAGGAGAATAGACGGATTTTGAATATGAATGAACAAAGGAAAGGAACAAGTGAGTGAGTGAGTGAAGCAACAATGCAGAATACAGAGTACAGAGTACATACGCGCTTCAACATGTACATTTACAAGTATATTCTACATTGTACATTATGCACAGTTTTTACAATGGACTTGGAAACTTAAATAAAATTTGCCCTTGAATCACAAATTTGTATTTCTGTTTCGTAGTACCCAATAAATAATTAATTAATAATGTAACAAACGTATCATGTGCACTGTGCACTGTGCTGTAGACTGTAGATTGTAGATTATAGATTTGTTGCAACTATAAACTATACTTTTAACTCTCCTCAAACAACTCATTCGATCTGTATTATTTAATCTCAGGAGATTTCCTCACAGGGAACACACATTTAGATAGATAGTTATTTTACATTTTAAATGTAATGTATCCATTACACATTACAATTGGATAGATTCAGCTTTCAGCTCTAAATAATATTAATATTGACACACACGCGAAACATCAATTTTAGCATGATATCCACCAAAAATAGATAACTTTTGCTTCCCCCAAAATTTTACAATGTCGTGTAATGGATCTTTTCCCATTTCCCATTACTCATATCTCACATCTCATATCACTTGCAATTTGCAGTGTACAGAACATAGAATTCCAAGGGGAAGTCCAAAGAATCCCGGATTTCCCAATGAAATAATTTACAACTCATTTTCTACTAAAGACTAAAGACACAGGACATTTCCACTAGGTTCCATAATTTTGTAATTGATCAGGCTCAGGGTAGCAACAGCAAAAGACAAAAGTCATCAATGTACTAATTGTTGAAACCCAGGATACACGCGTAACATAAAATGCATTGGTGCATTGTTGTACATGTGGATGTGGATGTGTACACTGTACACACGACACGAAATCCAATATTAAGTATGTACTTTTTAAGTATTTCTTGTAGAGCGTGCAAACTGAGAACAGGTTAACTGGAATTTCAGTGTACGGTCAAAAGTCAAAATAGAAGTTTGTGCCAAAAGGTTTTGCACATGAACATCCTAAGAGTTTTATTCCATGTACCTTTCTTTTTATTCTTCTTCTTGGTAGTGTCAAATTTCTGATTTTGCGGTAGTATGTTCAAACATTAAACATTGCAATAATAATGATGATTGAAAAAATTCAAGACGCATACAACATATAAAATGTTAGTATTGTTTTTGTCTGTGATTCTGGAAAATGGAAAAGTTCATTTTGTTGTTTCATTAGTAGTTAGTTTTGTTAGTTCAAGTTTAGTTTGAAGAGTATTACAAAACACTTGAAAGGATAACGAGTAACGAGGAATACTCAGAAAGTAATGAAAGAGTAATTGAGAAGTAGAAGAAGAAAAACCAGTCCAACACATTTTTCCAGATTCAACAGGTACTCAAAAAAAACTTCATTTTCGGTATTTCTTGACTACCTTCTGAGAATGAAATTTACTGCAGACAACATAAATAATAAATAATAAATAAAATATAGATATTTCCACGTCTTATTTGAAAAGGGAAAAGGGTTTCTTTGTGGCGGTTTGAGATGTAAAATTTCCGCCCAGATTACCCATGATTAAGAGAGAAACGAGCAATTTTTCTCTCCATAAACTTATTACTCATCAACTCGTCTCTCTTCCTCCTTCCAAATAACAATATTCTCATTCATCCATTCATTCATCAGTCATCATTAGTTTTTGTTTTCTTGGAACTGGGATGAACAAGGAATGTAATAATACAACAATAATCATCCGCGTATTATTATTATTATTATTAGCATTACTTTTTGCCTGTTGTGGCGTTAGTAATTAGAGTAAGTGGGTACAATAATAAACTAATTATTATCATGATTGTTGAAATTATTACCCTTTGCCCTTTTACCTTTTACTAATCACTTGCGACGTATTATTATTACGCAAGTTTACGTGTATCATGTACCAGAAAACTAATTTTAATTCTCATACTAATGTATTTTTAAATAATATTATGGACTTTACTTTGTCATAATAATTGATACGTAATCCACTCTCCCCTGTAATTTGCCAGTTGATTACTTTTTCTGGATCCAGAAAAACTACAATCATCACAAACTGCACTGTATTGCGGACTATCTACTATCTACACTTATCACTTTCTCACGTATTTCAATGAAAAAAACTAATAGGGAAATCAAGGGACATCACCCTGTCCATTCCATCTTGTTACAATAATAATAACTATTTATTCATTTCCTCATTATTTACTATTTACTAAATTCATGATCTACAATTTGTTTTTCTAATTTCAATACTAATTATTTTAACTCGATGCTTATTTTTCCTTCTTTTGTTTTGTTGTTTTTGTTGTACTTTTTGCTCCTTCAATTGAATTTCTAAATATTATTGTGGATGAGATTTTTTATCAGAGAATGTTTAATACTTGAAATTTGATACTCCTCTTTCAACAAATGAAGGAAAACGGGGAAAAGAGAGAGTCACTTGTATACAAAATATGTATAAAGGAGTCAACAATAGTGTTCATGTATAATATATAAAATTTAAAAGGAACTAGTATTTTTCATACATAGGAACACGGACAGACAGACGAGAATAAGTAGAATAAGACAGACGACAGAGATAAAGTGACTGCATCAGTCGCAAATTGACAATACCTTGAAAAGAAATGAACAAAATACATGAAAACATGAGGATTATCAATCTCTAGTTTTCTTCCCCTTTTTACGGCCAAACCCGCGACGACACCCAATTTAATTTACAAGCATTTAATATATTCTACACATGTTACACATGTTATACAATCCACAGAATCATTTATTGAGTCGTAATCCTCTTCGTTATTCAATCCGAGTGTCCCATTTTCACACCGCAGGCCATTACATGTGTAATGTGTAATCTGTATCTTATTTGTTATTTGTTATGAAAGAAAAGTAGACACGTAACATGACTTTTTATTTATGTCGCTTTTACTTCTTACCCCAACTTTGACAACTGCGTGTTTGCTCATTTGTTCCCATTAAAAATACATACATTCACTATTCACATTCACCCATAAATAGCTCTTTAATTTCTAGTTTGTCGACCCATGTGGCTACTTTCCTACACATTTCCTTTTTCTCCCATTTCTATTATTAACAACTCACGCAGTCACAACTCACTCCACACATTTTTTACTATTGTATTATGCATAATATATTATATCTACAGTTGATTCACTTCAAGTTGTAATGAAAACGAGATGAAATGAGATGAATAGGAATACAATTAAAACGGAAGAGAAACTCACACCTTTCAATTCCTTTGATGAGACACTACAAACGACAAATGACAAATGAGATTATACTGACGACCAATTTCATTTTCATTTTCATTCCAATTTCAAATCCAACTGCAGCACAGACAGAGTACAAAGTAGGAAAATAACATGAGATTTATTTAAATATTCATGTAAATTGTAATCAATAATTAAGACAACAGGATTTTAAGACAAAGGTACTCAATACTCAAGACAAAAGAGTCAAGATATTTAGATATTCATTTATGATTTTTTCTAAAAATACACAGACGAGGTAAATGTAATAAGTAATAAATATTAAGTAGAGCATATGCTGCCATTCTTCTGTGTGTCACAAGTTGTATATTGTATATTGTGTTGTAAATCCTATAGGTATTCTAGTGTTGTGGAAAATTTTAGAAACATTAAAACTAACGGAAGTTCCAATTCCTTTTAATATTATTATTTCCATAATCCATCATAAAAAGGAATGTATCTGATATCTGATATGCGATATAAACAAAAGTAGAGGGTACACGAAAATTGGGCACTTCATATTTGAAGCTTTTACTTTTAACTTTTAACCAGAATCCAGATATATATTTTACACTCAACCTTTTTCATATGAATTTGGGCCTCTAACTTGACAAAGTGGCATGTTTGTAGTCTATACATTGTACATATATTTTCTACTCCCTATCAAAACCACTTCTACACCTTCCTTTTGAATGTCTTGTTCAATATGATTGCTCTGTATGAATGTATGAGCTTCAGTGTACTGTGTACTGTGTGTAGAATATATAGGATTTAAGGTAGAATGTGAATGAGCAAGGACATTCCTCTCCACTCTTCTTCTGTGACAACATTATAAATTATTATTATTATAATAATTCATAATTGCAAAATTACGTGCTGGACAAGAAGACAAGAAGAAACAGAGAATCCTGCAATTTCATGTACGTACATATTTTGTATTTTGTACCGTTAACTTCTCATCTCCCACCGCCTCACTCACCTCATTCATCATTACATCAGTCATCATTTAATTGCTCAGGATGAACTTGAGGTGGAAAAAATGAGAGGAGCACATAAAAATATCAAGACTTTTTCTTTTTCCTTCCTTTATTCTCTGTGTCTTTTGTTTTGTTGGGAAATTCCAGAAAAGATTTGATCCTTTCATGTAGGAGTGGAAGTGGAAGTAAACAGGAAAGGGATTCTTCATAGCGGTTTTTTGGTTACACTGTGTTAACCTATACATTTCGATTTTAGATGTAACATGTTTCCACATGATATTTTGTCATGGTTTGTTGTATTTTTATCATCATGCTCATCTTTTGAGGTTTGTATTTTCGTATTTCCTTAGATGTTAGACTTTATATTTTGGGATTGAGGAAGAAAAACAAATGCTGGACATTGGGGGTTGGAGCAGGTAGGAAATCCTTCATGTAAGATTGAGTTGAGTCATGAGTCAATAACCTGGAGTTTATAGTTACTCTTCATTTTCACGTCACATTCCACAACTCTCAAACACTCAAATACTATTGTATCACAGATTTAGTTAGCCTTTGGACTTTTTGTTATCATCAAGTTTACTTGATTTTCTCCATTTGAAGGAAACGGAAAGGAAAATCGGGAAATCCCATCCAAATGGGTTCAAAGAAGAAGCACCTGCACATGATATATGATACATGATATATCTACTATTGGTCGTAGACTATTATAACTATTATCCATTATCTGCATGGCTATTATGTTATTGTGCGTTCCATGTCATCTTTGTATTTTGTGTTTTGTATTTTGTGTGGCGGATAAGGAGAATGAAGGAGCGTGTTACTCTTGTTGGCTGCTCAGTGCTGAGTGCTGAGAGTGTACTGTGAAGCAGGAGCCAACGGAAGAATCCTTGACCCAGACTCTCAAGTTTAACTCTCCCCATTTCTAATACTTGAATAACAAGTATTTAGTATTGGACGATTGATAAATACAGATGTGTCTGCATGTGCCTTCAGTATCTACACATTGTACACATTGTACATGTTAGGTGAACAGGTGTTGTACTGGCAATAAATCAGAAATTCATACACAGAACGCATCAAGCGTTTACACGTAAAATACGTAAAATATAAAATACAGTACTTACGCACAGCTACTGACCAATTTTCTAATTCTCTCTATTCATTAGAATTTAGAAGCTAGAAACAAAACATTTACGTACATCAAACTTAAAACATGTGACTTTCTGTCACTTTGATATATTTTTCACAATTACAAAAAGCTCTAGATGAATATTTTTTAAATACTCTTTTTCCATTTTTTAATCAAAAGGCGGAACAAAGGAATGAGACACCAACTAGTGAAAAAAGATAACTGCAACTGACTTTTGATTATTCAAGGTCACTTCTAAGTCATGTGTCAGATGTCAAAGTAAGGGGATCCAGAATTCCAGAAATTGACAATAATTCCGTAATGATGTTTGTGATTCCTTGGGAGACATGATACGTGATGTGTACTGTGATTAGATTTAATTAGAATAAAAATCCACAGCAGATAGACAAATGGTGAATAATAGCATGTAATCACTTTTAATTTTTAATGCTGTTAATTATCAAGTTACACAGAGCAGTAATAATAATTCATGCTATGACTATACTTTTTACTTATTACTCTCTGCACTTGTGATTATTCTTATTATTATAATATTCTGGTTATGATTATTATAAACTTGTAGGTACAGAGATCAGATTTCAATTCCATCAACTTCCAAGTATACCCATAAAATCAAGTGTACACTGTACATGACAAATGATAAATAGTTGAATTTCCATGTGTCATGTGTAATCATTTCGTAAAACATAAACTACCAACTATTTACCAAGAAAACACACACATAGTCAAATATTTCTCAATTTTCCACCTAATACAACGACCTCGTTTCTTTCCCTTTTCATTTCTCATATGTAATATTATTATGTATTGTGTCTATTCTGCTGGTTCTCCTCTGATAGTGCAATTTGACTGTTATTATTATTATTATATGCTGGTTTGCTGTGTCTGTTTGTTCCGTCTACTGAACATTGCACACTGCACACTGCACACCACGCACAACAAAAGCTTAATGATCACATCCAAAGAATTTAGACCACCGTATTTAAGAGATAACATCTTTACAAGAGAAGAGAATCAAAAAAAAAAAAACAGAGGCTAAATATATTATTTTGTAAATATCAATAATCCAGTAGCGTTCATTCTTTCAATTCAAAATCACTCATAAATTGAATTAATTACAATCTGTCAGAAATAATTATTGTATCTGCTCCTTGGAAATAAATTTACTTTTGATTATTTCCATCCTGTTTCTTAGACTCTTAGACAGAAGACAGACCACCACATAAAACACCCAGGTGGAAAAAACATCCTAATTGTACTCTTAGAAATACATCATAATTCATAATTCATAATACATTTGGCAAATATCTTTTGTCTTTTGTGCAAGTATAAAATACAATGTAAAAAGACAAACGAGAAAAACAACACCTACTCAAATTTCGTTTCAACTACTCAATATAAACAGTATTGCCCACGAATTTTATGCGTACAAAACAAATCAAAACAAAACAGGACAAAATTCTCGGAAAAATGAATCATGTGTTGGTTATCGTGTATCAAGTGCCATTATAAAAATCCCGTTTTTGTTACGTGGTAAATACAAAATAGTCAACTGCGTTTTTAAAAAGTATGGGGTTTTTTTACAAAAGTAAGTAACTGCGTCAATATTCTCTGAATGAACTTGAGGGATTTTTAGATTCTAACAAGTAGTCAAACAAAAATAATAATAATAATATTCCTCTGTCCATTTACACAAACATTGGAGTATTTGAGTATCTTGATTAATCCAGACACACCTTCCTCACACATATTGTATATATGTCGTCATGTGTCAAAGAAAGAAACAAAAAAAGCATTTCAGAGTTCAAAACGCAAGTAGCCAATGTAATTTGTAATTGTTAGCGTCTACACTCTACACTCTACACTCTACACAGACTGCATCTACATAATCCTTTTACTGTATTGACAATAGTTGTTAATTCTGCCTCCAGTATAAAGTACAAACTCAGTACACAGTGCAAGTGTATGCACAGTCAAGATTCAAGTACATTGAATCACTGATCTCTGGTGCATATTATGTCATCATATTATTATTTATTTATTACTCTGATAATACTACAGAAATAGAGAGAAGATGAGGATTTCTGTCACGTGGCTCCTTCTAAAACGACTCAACATCCTCGAGATTTGCATGAGAAAATTAAGGGTGATTAAATATTCTGTGGTGCAGATACCAAAGAGAAACACTTACTGTAGCTGAGTGTGTAAAGTGTAAAGGACTGGATGAAGCCAGTTTACACTGGTCAGCATTCAAACCTCAAACTCCAATACTCAATACTCAATACTGGGTTGTGTATTGACTATTGACCATTGTCCACCTACACATCAATTACCAATTCCTCTGTTCTCCTTTTTTTATACATGTGCAACTCAAAGTTGGTAATAAAACCCCCATCAGGAATTTCATTATTGAAACTTAAACTATATATCAGTTGTATTTCATGCATAAATGTAATTTGTAAAGCGAAAATCCAAACATGAACATTTGCATGTAAAAAGTGTTGAACTTGAACTTGTACAACTTTTTGATTCTTGATTTTTGATATAAATGAGAATTATTATTATCAATTAGAATCAAGTTACAGATCATGCTAGAACATGTGTGAAAATAAAAAAGGATGAACACTTGTAAAATCTATCAAGTAGTCGCAACAGACGTCTGATTTATACCTCTGGTAAACTTGTCATAAAATCCAGAATTTGCATCAAATACAAAATACATAATATCTTGTATTTGGAATTTGGATGGAACAAAGAAAGTTAAACGTGTATAAAGTAAAAATGAAAAAAAAAACAGAAAACAGTCTCTACTGTACACACTCGACACAATATGCACAACACACACACAGGTTTCAGTTTGACCATGTTCAATTGTTTAAATGTCAAAGTCATGAACACAAAGGGCTGTGCATAAATATTACACACACATTTATATTGAAGATTGAAGATATGTAGAATGTGGAATGTGATGCTGGTCATTAACAAGATGTTGTATGTACAAAGAATCAGAAATCATTTGACATTGAAAGAAAACACATTTTGATGTAATACATAAAATGCTCAGTGTACAATATGTACATTGTACATTGTTCATTCATTCATGTAATGGCGAATTCTTCAATCGAATACTCAACTATAATTTGCAGTCTACATCTACAGTTGCCGATTCCAACATTCACATTAAAAATATTCTTGTTCCATTTCCGCATATCCTTTCCAGTTTCTCACATCTCCGCAGTTCAAAGTACAATAATAACAATGTATATATTATTATAAATTACAAGTAACTGTTATTATTCGTAAGTGCAGGAGTGGAAATAGTCATCCTTCTCAATTTCCAAAGCTAACACAATAATAATAACACTATGCATTTTATAGAGTAATGGCACAGGTCACTGCATCGTCTATAACATAATATTATTCAATCCAAGTAAACAATTCATAGGAATTATTACCAACCAGTAATAAAGGGAAAATATTATTAGTTGTTATTGTTCTTGTTCATAACATTTTTATGATAATAATTTTTATATAATAATAATTATGTAATAGTAATAATAACATCAATAATCGTTACTATTATTGCTTTGTTAGACCATGTTAGAATAACACATGAATAATGAATAGTAGTGATCTTTTTATGATGTTCATCTAGATTTTGCTAGTATAGGAAACTTGTGTTTGTGACAGTGTTTGTACATTTATCCATTTTCAACTGTCCTTAACAATTCTAGCTTTTTGATTTTTGAATACATCAAACGTCAAATATCCCTCATACATTTGTACAAGTAACATGTACGCTGAACGATGAAAAAAGCTATCAATTAGATAACCGTATAGTTGCACACAAGAGCAAATAATGCATAATTTTTTTGTAATGCGACGTAGATGATACGTAAATTTTGGCGTGTGGCAGAGGTTAATTATTTATTTATTATACATTATACAGGAGTGTGTAAGTGAATCCAGTGTACCAAGTAATAATTTGTAATGTTATCTCTTTCAAGTTTACCTATGCTGTCTCAAGAGGAGAGTAAAGAATGAGTTAAGGTGACTCTCAGTCTCAGTAATGCAAATGCTTTAAAAATTGAGAGTTAAGGAAGAGTGTTGGAGTGTAATGTTGATGATGGATAATAATGATGAAAGCATAGACAGTACAGAGTACAGAATAAAAAATACAGAGTATTAGGTACCAAATGATGGAATGGGAAAAAAATCTTTGTTTGTATACAAAACAAAAAAAATCTCAAATTGGGTCAAACATATAGTTTGATTGTAATATTATGTAGTATTTAGTATTGCATCATCATTCTTATCTCTGATCTCTGATCGTCCAAATCACTTGAACATAGCTGTAGATTGTAGATGTAGATGTGCAGATTTAAGGAGGAACCATTTGACTATTTACTTATTGGAAATGTGTAAGAACAAGTTTTCATATAGGGAAATGGCTCGAGTCTGTAGTCTACAATTTTATACCACTTATTCACAAAGATGTATATTCACAATTCACAAGGTCTTTGTCTTGCCAGGGTCATTACCGTGCATGTGACTTGGAATAATTTTTACCTATTTCGTTCTTTCCTCTGCTCTGCTTTGCTATGTACAATGGACTGACGATGAGAGAGTGATTGAAAAAACAATTACATCATTACACTTTTCTGCTTATATTATACTTCTCTTCCTTCCTTCCTTCCTCATTTTTAATTTTTTTTTCATCTCTCTTCTGCTGCCTATTTATGATCTATCCTCACAAATCATTACTATCTCGAGTATTCTACTCAAACAATACTTATACTCTTTAGTATAATTAACTCTTCATGCCAACTGCTTACATGATATAATGTCAACAGACTATTGACTGGTCAACAATCAAATGTAAATTAGAGCGCGGTTCTGCCCACAATCAATATCCACACTCCGACTCTAACCTGTCTGTACAAGCTACAAATATTCCCTACAATTATGTTCACAAGTACTCATGATATGGAAAATTTACGTAATACATCATCAAGTTTGTTCCTTAGATTGTCTAAATGAAAAGAAAATTCCCTTTTATCTTAATAAGCTTTATCCAGGATAGAGGATAGAGATTAGAAGTTCATTAGGTAAAGATATATACCTAGAAATTCCATGTTTAAAATATCCATTTGTTACATAATAGTTTTTGATATTTATTGGAGTGACTCAAGACTCAAGACTGTAGAAAAATAGATTAACTATCTAAATATAATACAACTATTTTCTAAATACATGTACAAGAATATTGGAAACATGCAGAGTATAATATCATGAGTGTAATGAGCAAACTTGAAAATGACTATAGAACCAAGAGGAAAGGAACATGACAATTATAGATAGATGTATACGTAGATAGTAGATAGAAAAAGGTAAAGATGTTTTTGCATTTTCTGAAATGTACACCACTTGATATTTACTTGTGTGCACATAATATGGACATTGTATAATAATTACATAATAATAATAATTATGATTAAACTAATGGATTTCACTGGAAAGTTGACGTGGAGTCCATTTCCTATACTTGTATGTATGTTGTATGTGTACACATACTTTGATGATAATATTTGATGAGATTCTACTGGTCATTTGTCCACACACCTGCTCCCTACAACTACTGCTACTGTGAGACGGTGACCTTTAAATCATCATCATCCTTTCATACAGTTCATGTAAATCATTATTTACTCTTGTTACTAGTGACTAGTTTCTTACTACGTAATACGTAGAATGGATTATTGTACACTACATTGCTAAATAATTTATACATAAAATATAAAATAATATATTATACAATTTTTTAGAAAACGGAATTGATTATGCACCTCTAATCTCTTGTACTGTTTTGGTTTACTTTTATTTTGTTCCTCATAATGTAACTGTGCATCATAAATCATTATATTCTGACTTCTGAATAAATGAATGAATGATGGTTGGAAATTTTTAGAACCTTTAATTTTGGTATTTTTCAGACAGTTTTTGGTTTTTTTCATATTAGTAGTTTTCATTTTGTCCAAAATAAAAAACATTAGAAATTGATATCTAACATTTTCAAGAAAGTGTTCAATAAATACAAATGATATACAAAGAACTTCCACTTACTACAATTCTTTCAACATTCTTTATGTTTTACTTAACGTTTAGCTCGTAACTAGGTATTTATCAATGTATATAATATCATATTATGCATTCAACATACACGTGCTCTCTGCTCTCCGTCTCTTGAACATGATTGTTGAATTTTCAAGTTCTTGACTGCTAAACTACTTGTTAATGTTTAATATGTGCTTGGATGAAGGTGTATTTGATATTATATATTATGAACTTGACTTTGACATCGTATACTTTTTAATTTCATCCATTCATCATTTTGGACTTTGCTTTAGCTAAATAACTAAATAAATTGAGCTCTCCCAATTTTCCCATGAAAACTTGTCACTTTACAATTTACAATGTACTGTGGACCACAGTCTCTGTATACTGTTCATCAGAACATTGTAAAAATATTGTCACAGCAAACAAAATGCTGTTAAGAATATCATTGAAACAAATTTAAACCGTAACTGTAAATAAAAATAAATAACAGTTTAAATAATTTCTTACCTTAAATATAACCGCACGCATAGTCTTGAAATGCACAAGATGTCTATTTTTCGATGATCGTTCATGTTTTATTTGTATTTTATTAACACTGTCACTTTCACTGTTTACACTATTGATTATTTTATTATTTATTATTAACTTCATGATGAATTTAATCTTAATGTAAATTTGCAGAAATCACTACGAACTATTTAGTTAAACAAAAAGGAATGACCAGGTCAAGACCATGAATCACTAATGTTAAATGCGTACTTTTAAAAAATTAGCATGTTTCAAAATGAAAATACTGATAAAATTATTATTATTACAACTTTAAAGTTAATTAAAAAATATTAAAAAATCTTCAAATTATTTTTGCTCTCCGTTTTGGAATTTCTCTGAACTCTGAATTCAGAATTCGAAACCGAACAAAAAAAAAATTCAAAATGGGACTCCCGCATTTTGTCATTGAGTTGAAAAAACCATTGAGGAATAAAAAAAAATCACTGCAATATTATTTGCAATTTGCGAAAGTATTTTGATATAAAAAAAAATTGACAGTCTTTTGTCTCACGTTGACACAATGTTGATATTTGTTATGATTTGAAATATTTTTTATTTGAAAAAATATGATTTATAATGATAAATTGATAGTAAATGAAACTGCGTTTGCCCATAAATTACAGTCATATTTTATAAGAAAGTAAAAATAACTTGAATGTTTATTTTCAAAAAGGGGGGAACAAAGGAAAAACCTATGTTTTGGTTTTTGAAATGCTTATACATTGATCGAGTGAGTTGTAAATTATACAGGTGATATTTAGACAACCACAATAACTGGTACACATGCTTATAGTATACAGTATAATATTATCATGTCCATATTTAAATGAGCTTAGTACTCCCTTTTCCCCTTTTACTTTTCTTCTCTTTTTTGTTTTGAAAATGGGTAAGTACTAAGTACTTTGTTCAAACTTGTCTCATGTGTGTACTCTGCAAAATATATGAGTATCCTGCGAACAATAATTTTTGATAGTGAATGAGATTCTTCAGTTTTTCAAAGTAGTTTATGGGTGGCCATTTTGAAATCCAGACAACTGTTTGTATTATGTACTGCCTAGGAACATAAAAATATATTGAGGGTATTTTTAGGGGGGTGTGTGTATATTTTGATTTATTGGTTGGAATTCAACTACAGAAACTAACATTTGTGTTGTAAATGCTGTACAATTCGTACATTGTTTTTTGTATTTTACTTGATGTTTCAGTAGAAATGGGGTTTGTATTTCATACTTCATACCATTAATCTTCATCTATATTCATTCCTTTTTTCTTTGTACAGTTACAAATGAAAATGCTTTTACTGTTGAAATATGTCATCCTGAGATCCACATTTATATTATTATATTATGTACCGTGTATGTGAGCAAATGCTAATCCAGACTCTTCAAATAATAATCCCCCTATACTTAAAATATTTACTTAAGAATTGCGTATGCATACCAAATATTGGAATAGTGGACCACAGGCTTAGTATTTGCTCATATACGGTACATGTATTACACATGATATTTAAAAGTAAAGTAGTTAAACTGATATGATTAAATTCACGACGCAATTAACTTATTAGTAAGTAGTAAAAGTACCACAATATGTAAATGTACCTGTGTGTGTACCTGCCCTACCTCATCACTCATCATATTTCTTCTTCAGGTCAATTAATTATGAACCTTTTTAAAGTTTGAAGTTTACTCTGTGTACTTTTACAAATAAAAAAGTCTCAACAAAAACCAAAATTAACACCACCACCTCTCAAGAATCTTTTTACACGGGAAATCAAATCACCTTCAAGAGACTGTTATGAAATTTGAGTTTTAAACAGTACATTTTGTGTTTTATATTCATATACGTTGCATATTGCATATTATATACGGATGCATTTTGCTTATATTTTATACTTATATGTATATGCAATGTATGTAACGCTCAAATTAAGTAAGTTAGAAAAAAAGCGAGAAAAAGTTTAATTTGTCTCAAAAATGCAAAAACCCCCAAAATGAGCACGCACTTTTAATTAGTAAGTCCATTAGTTTTGATTTGATCAACTTTGTTAGATTTGTTAGACTGTAGATTACAGACACAACTTTTTTTTAGTTGCACTAGGACAGCGATAAATTTAAATGTACTTAATATTGTAGAGAGTTTTCACGGTTTACAGTACCAGATAATATATATTAATCTCATGTTTAGTCTCTAATTGTTAAAATTTGTAAGATTCAACCAACTATCCACAATCCACATTGTGATAAATATTTTTAAACATGGTGCTAACAATTAACAATGAATGATAGTCTAATAATTGTAAGAGAAATTATTGCGTAGGTCTAAGTAAAAGTTGTAACGTCACGACTCATCTATGTATTCACTTTTCACACACTCAAACTGAGAGATCACAATCTCAAAGTTAAAAAAAAATGTTAAATGACTGACAAAAAACTTAAACTTGAGGCACTTGTTTGTAATTTGTAAGATGCCGTACTAGAATAATCGTATAGTTGATATTTTATACGCTTGATATTATTTATGATTATTTAATAACAGCCATTTTAAAAGAGGGAGAGAAAATAGCTCATAGCTCATAACATTGACTCATGAACAAAAGACATGTTATCAAATCCTCATCTTTTCCATTACATAACACTTGTTTTACAGTTACTGTTTAATGGGTTGATTATTCTTTATTCTTTACTCTCTACTCTCTAAGAATCATTTACACTTTGTATTTTGTACTACCTAAATTTATTTGCTATTTGGCTACATGTTGAATGCATAATGATATGTATGTGTAGCGTGTAGCGTGTACTTGTGAATTGGGAATTGGGAATTAATTGTGAATAGCGGGGGTGATCTTTATCAAAAAAATCAGTCTGAAATCTGAATGAAGTGATGGTTGACATTGAAAACTATTTTTTGCTCTTTGCTTCAGAGTTTTATGAATGAATGAATAAAGGAATGAGGAAAGGTAGAGTAGAGAATAGTGTATGACTTACACAAGCTGCAGAGCAGAGATTCTTTTATACCTTGTTGTTTCGGTTATGTAATATTGAGTATTTTCAATGTCAAAGGTTAATCATTCATAGATAATAGAAAATTAATTAAGACTCGAATAACTGTGTCCAAAACACAGACTGTGTCAGACTACCTCGATTTTACATGGAATATCCATCATATTTTTTGCTACCTATTTTCTGCCCCTCCCATTCCACATGCAACATGCAACTCAACTGTTTCTTTATTCTTTACCTGTTCCATGTTAACTCATCTTATGCACACGTATTATGCAATATTATCCATTATCCTTTGTTGTTGTTTACATTTTTTTTGTGTTGCAAAAAGGAAGGAAGTACCCGAGAGTACAGTATCATTTGTTTCTTAACAGAATCCCTCTTGAACTGTTGAGGGTTAAGGGGAATCAGAAATATGTGAGATGTGAGGTAACATGAGATGATGTAAAAACAAGAGTTTTGATGCGTCTTGAAAACTTGCAAAAAAATCCCAGTTTGTTGAGGGTAAGATCCAGCAACAAAGCCAGCAATTTTTTTAAATATGGAAATGTCATCAAGATACATGATTAATATTAGTACGTAATACGTAGCTTGAGAGGAATAGCGTGTGCACAGTTTACAATTTACACACATTACGCACGGGAAGTGATTGATAATGGGGATGTAATACATGATACATGACGTACACACTTGGAGCACACGTACACACTACACACTACACATTAGAGATGGATGTAGTAACATTGGGAAGTGTCAGGGCCCAACATGATCATTTCACTTCCCAGTCACCTCCGCCGCGGAAAGATGCGGATGTTATTATATAATATTATCTATACTCGAGTCTCGAGTATCACATGTGTGTTTCATGGAGTGTGGAGTGTGGATTGCCGCTATGATCTCTTGTCCATTATCCAGTGAAACAAGATACTCTATGTATTATGTATATTGTGTATATGTGGGGTAATTATTTAGAATTAAGTCATAATATCCATGTCCAACTCCACATATTATTCATCCCAATAAGTTGTCCCACCACTCCATAATTCATCCATAATAACTAATAACCCTTTGTTTGCGTATAGTGCATACTCCCAGTAATTTATTCCGTGTGCATAGGACGTGGGGAAACAAAGAAGAGACGAGAGAGAGAGACGCAGGTTGACATGTGTCCTGTTGTCTGCATAGTGTATAATGTATAGACTATAGACTATAGACTGTAGATGTGGTAGATTGATGAGTCAATGTATTGAATTATGATATGGAATGTAGAATGTAGAATGTGGATGTAGAAGACGCTAATGGCGATTCCGCTGATGATGCTGCTGTTTGCTGTTGTGTTGGAAGTTGGAAGGTAGAAAAGTAAGAGCGTGTGTGCATACATTAGAGGTTTATTTCCACAGTCAGTTGTGTGTTGTGTAGATATGTACATGTGAGTGTGTGTTGGACTCCATGGTCAGATGACTTCCTTCTGTCCTTAGTCTGATCGGTCAGTTTCCTTTTCCTATAGATTCACACTCTTGCAAAGATTGAGAGACAAAAAAGTGGTCCACCTTGCCAACTCGATCCAATCCATAATACTCGCACTAACTGTACATTCTGCATCCCATCATGATATAACATTCGAGATTCGAGAGTATGCTCAGCTATCAGCTATGCTTTGCATCTCTATCTCTACTTTGTATTCACAAATTGGGCATCATCTACGTTTAAGAAAAACAGCCCAATATATTTCCATGTGAATAGATGATGATGATGATGATGATGATGATAAGCGTGGTTGTGACCTTTTCTCTCCGGACTTAATCACCTTGGAATTGGAATTGAATTGGATTGAATTGGTATGCTTTGGCATGGAAGGGACTGATTCTGTTCTGTTCCTATGTTCATTGTTCAGGTTGTGTTGTAATAGTATTGTTGATTTGATATTGTTGTATGGAGACTTGTGCAGCAGAACCAACTTGCGAATGTACCACCTTCCTTCTCTATGGTGCTTGTCTATGAAAAACCGTTTCGGTCATCTAACTCTTCTCACATCAGCTCAAAACCTCTTGCAATCAACACACATCAATATCAATATCAACATCAACATCAACATCTACATCCAATTCTCCATTCATAATTGTCATTTCATTACCAAATAAATAAATAAATAAATAAACAAATCAACTACTCTGCCTCTTTTCCTCCACCTAGTTTCTTGTTTTGGGTGAACATGTGTGTTTTTACATCAGTGTGGACTTGATTTTGACCAGTTTAACCATTCATCATTCTTCCGCTCTCAGCGACATGACTCGTGCGTTGAGTGTCTAGTTCATCCGTATTTTCCGTGTTTTCACTTTCATTCCCTCGGAAGGAGTTACTGCGGACACATCCAAACATTTACAGACAAAAAGGCCGAAGGGTAAAATAGAAACACTTTCAGTTCTGCGTTTCAGTTTCAGTTTCATTTTTTGGATTCACAAATACATAATAAATTATTTATATACGGTTGTTACCAAAGTCGGTCAACAAAAAGAAAAAGAAGAAGACGTGTCAAAAGTTCCATAATAATAATATGAATTTTGCAATCTGTGGACTTGCTAATTTTTCCCATTAGCATTTCCCTTTGTCAAGCTTGGCGTACTCGCTCGGAGGAGACAAAAAATACTAGCTACGTACAAAAGGAAGAGCAAGAGTAAAAGTGCGAGTGTCGTGAGGATGTGTTGTGCCTAAGAGACTTATTATATCATATTCTTCCACTATTATCTATTATCACACTGAATTTTGTGATTGGAATTTCTACACCTCCATTTTTTTTATTTTTATTTATTTAAATATTTATTTATTTATTCTGTTATTTATTTATGTTTATTTATTGTCTTATACTTATTCATTCCTTTTCTTGTGGGTCTGATTTTACAATTGTGTGATCAACGTCAATTACTCTGAATATTTTGTATCACTCTTCTTCTTGGTCGTGTGTGTTCGTATATCGTACTGTTACAATTACAATTCCAATCTGTCTTCAAATATCCAATACAAAATCTCACAAAATACTTTTCATGATTCTCTCGTGGCAATAAAATTTGCATCTTGTGCCAACTTGAATCCTCCTCCAGCTCCACTTTTTGTGGAGTTTCTTCCACGTCAGGTAAATATTATGACATTTTTAATCAAAGTAGTCTGTAAAGAACATGTTTTTGGAAATTCTGAATGTTAAATACACACGCACTTTGTACATTGTACAATATGAAATATGAAACAGAAAAGGAGTAAAACTAAAAGCTAAAAGTATGCGCATGTACCTGGAGGACAAAATACAAAATGTAAAATGTAAAGTGGTTTTGAAATGACGATGACTTTTAGAACTTGAGACTTGAAATTTTTGGGTGTTTGTCACATTGTTTTGTACTTTTGTACTTTTGTGTGTGTGCGGCATGAGGCTTTTGCCTTTTGTGTCATCCTCTCACAACTCACAACATGAGCCCTTTTACCTTTTGCCTGAGCTGGAGTGGTGAAGAGTCGAGAGAGAGAAGAGAGAGGAGACAGCAGTCTGTGAGAAACCAACCAGTGGACAAGTTCTCTTCTTCTTTCTTCCCTTTCTTTCCTCACTTATTCACTTTATTCTGTGGACTGTGGACATAAAAGTGTCTGAGTGTACTTTCAGTTTTCACTGCGCATCACAAGTCACAAGTGAATTTGGATCATGTGGAGTGACAGTGACAGTGTACAGTTTGTCGAGTCAAGAGTAAACGCAACTACATAAATAACAGACAACAGACAACAGAAATACGGATACGTTCAACATTCAATACTGAATTCATAACCTAATTTGACTATCCTTTTCCCAATTCCCAAGTCATTTGACATTTGACTAAAATTAGAATAAATTAAGAGTGTGGCGCATTCCATTCCCAGAAAACTCTCGTTTCTCGCGTTTCTTGTTCCTTCATCCGCAACTCGTGTGACTTGTGACTTGTATCATATTATTATTAAATCTACATAGTCTACAAATCTACACAGATTATGCAAAAACAATAAGACAAACAAAAGACTGCAAAATGTTCATATTTGGATCTACATTTTTTGACTTTATGGATAATTCCTACACTATCCAAAATATCAACAGAAATCAGTAAAAAAAAATACAAAGATAATATTAAATATTATGCATATTATCAAATTCTATATTGTGTTCCGTATACTTTACCTTTAATTTTTTATACTATCTGCAACATGCAAAATGTATAATATTATACATAGTATTTCCCATTTCCCATATTCCAAACTTTATCCATCTTGTTTTTCTCAGTGAGACTGAGAACTGAGAGACGTGACTGCACTGCTCAATTGAAGAGGCTTCTCTTTAGTTTTAATTTTTATGATAAAGAAGACTTTATAAAATTATAAAATAGATAAAGTGGTTTGTGTTTAAATATAGGAATTGTTGGGAGGGATGATTTGGTGGTTGACGTGTTATTTAACAGTGCTTTGTGTGTGTTTTGATTCCACAGATACGTGAATAATAATCTTGGGGAGGATCAGACTTCGGAGTCATCTCCTCGGGAAAACATGTCACCGCCATTAGCAAATTCGCAGAAGGAGGTGAAGCCTTCAAACACAGCCGTAGTTCCGGCATCAACTGGACCACCCCGAAGAACCGCCGTCCTGGTCAAAGGGGCTTGGAAACAGTATGGCTCCGGAAAAAGAACAACCCCAGTCCTACAAAACCTTGACATGACAGTTCCTGAAGGCACAATGTAAGCAAAATTCATTTTATATCATGTATTTTTTATTCCATCCAGCTATTTTTTTTATTTGGTAAATAATAATTACAAAATCCTCATAAAAAAAGAAAGAAAAAGTATTCGTGGTCAAGTTTTAAGTTATTACAGAAAAATGAGTCATTTGACGTGAAAATGCATAAAATATGAAACTGTTTCGTCCCCAATTTTCTTGCTATGTCATTCAAAATTTGTACATAAAATAATAATAATAATAATGTAGTATAAGTAAATATTTATGGTGAAGGCATAACCCTGTTGTAATTATTTAATTTACTAATTACGCACGCACTTGTGTGTGGAGTCCTGCTCATGATAATAACAGTAATTTGTATAGCCGTGTAAATAGTAAATGGTGAGATACCAGAGTAGAAAAAAGTACAAAGAGTCACACCTTTACTCTCCTTTTCATACTCTTATGCTTACATGTAAAAGTACACATTTTATGCATGTACTCAGGATTCAAGATTATCTTGTCCACTTTATGTTTAAAGTTTAGAGCATTTTCTGCACTTAATAATAATAATGATAATAATAATACCTCTTGTTTCTTGTACCCATTTTTAAAAGTTAGAATTCCTGCACAATTTCTGTTGCATTTTCTTCATCCTCTTTTATTTTCTTGTTTTTATGTAAATCAAAGTCATTGTTAAGAGTCCAAAGGTACAAAGTACAAAGTACATGAGTCATAATATTTTGTCTCGTGTGACACTAGAAGCAATTAAAGAGCTTATTCCTTATGTAACACTACAAATCTGTTGTAGGTGAAAAACGTTGTATAAACTTGACTTTGCACATTGCAAATATCTTATATCTTATGCTACAGCATAAATAGGATAATACAACATGATGTCATGTGTCAATTGTGTCATGTGGTGACCGAGCCCAACCTTTCATTAGGATTAACTTGAGCACATTCTGCCACAAGATACAAATTACAAATTACAAATAGCAAATAGTATAGCAAATTCTCACTCTTTTTGCTTTGACAAATAAAAGAGGATTAAAAATTGTAGGATGAAGACACATGGATAAATATTTTATAACAGAGAAGTCATAAATCTAGGTACACTCTGTGCATTTTTAACTACAATTACACCTTCTGCCTATATTTAATATTATAGGGAAATTTGTATGTGCAAACAAAATGAACAAGAAACCTTTGCACCTTTTTAATCCGATTAAATAAACCATGAAATTCATGTGTAAAATGTGCACACATTACAATTAGGAGGAATCATAATTATTCTTACATGTGCATAAATGATTAGGGATCTTTTTTTTGACGAGGCTCCAATTTTTACGGGAGGGAAGACATTTGTCAACGTTTTTGTGGTTTGTGGTTTGTGATCAAAGATCAAAGATCATACGTAAAAGGGAAAACCAAACTACAAAAGATAGGACAACAAATATATTGCACATTATAACATGTTTCAAATTATGTAATAAGTAATAACACACATCTTCATGTCTATTTAAAGGAGTAGAGATGATTCTTAAAATAAATGTACATTTTAAACTGGGTCAATTATTACGCATTTTAAATGAGACGATGCCCATTTCATATTATTATGCAGAATGAAAAATAAACCAGGATGCTGATGCATGTGTTTTTATTTGTATTGAAATTACAGTTACAGTTTACTCGGTGCCAGTGGTTGTGGGAAGACGACGCTGCTCGCCTGTACAGTGGGCATGAGACGTCTAGACAGAGGAGAGATTCTCATCTTTGGTGCTCGTCCCGGTAGCGTTGAGAGTGGAGTTCCAGGCAAACGAGTCGGATACATGCCACAGGTACAAACAAAACTACAATATATTATAATATTCAATGACCTTTTCATGTCATTCACCTTTGTGTAAAAAGAAAGAAAAAGTTATTTTTTCTACCTGAACCCTTTCATTTTATTTTTTTTACCATTTTTATTACATACAAAATACAAAATGAAAAGGTTATGAACCTTTGGATTTTGGGTTTAAAAAAAAGTAAACAAAGTTTAATTAATGAATGAATGAATGTGTTTATTATTTTAGGAAATTGCTCTATATGGAGAATTTACAATAAGAGAGGCTATGCAATATTTTGGAAGGATTTATGGAATGACTTTGTCTCAAATTGAAGAAAAAATGATTTTCCTCATCAAATTCCTTGACTTGCCTTCTTTTCATCGACAAATTGCAACTTTGAGGTGAGAATAAATTCTTAACGGTTTTCTGTTTTCCTTTCTCTTTTTACTTTTGACCATTTTTTATAAGCTCTTTGTCGCTGTTTTTTTTTTATATTTTTATTTTTTTACCTGCGACTGTAACTGTAAATGGAAAATTATTGAAATGAATTCAATTCTACCGTTGTTTTTTCTTAACCTTTTTTTTTAACCTTTTAGCTTCAAACAAAAGAAATAAAACACTGTAAAAAAAAGAAGGTTCTATTAATGTATTTTTATTCTTGTTTTTTATTAATAGTGGTGGTCAACAAAGACGAGTGTCATTTGCAGTTGCACTCCTTCACGACCCTGAAATTTTAATCCTGGACGAACCCACAGTCGGTGTAGATCCCCTCCTTAGACAAAGGTAAATTGACAATAATTGAAAATGAAAAGTGCCTAGACTTTTTTATAGCACTTTTAAAATGCATTTATAATGTTTTATTATAGCTGATGATAATAATTATGTTTTTTGTAGCATATGGAATTACCTTTGCAACTTGGTGACAACCTGTAGAACCACCGTTATAATTACAACTCACTACATTGAGGAAGCGAAACAAGCAAATACTATTGGTCTCATGAGAAGTGGCCGTCTTTTGGCAGAAGACACCCCCGCCAACCTCCTAAAAATCCACCACTGTATCTCCTTAGAAGATGTATTTTTGAAACTGTGTATGAAGGACAAGATAACGAATAACGCGGGTCATGAGCTCACAGTCCCAAAGAATGCCTCCAACACAAATCCCAATCTGGCCTCCATCCAGTCATCTCCTCCCCCCTCCTCCCCCACAACTGTGGAAAATAATCCTAACCTAAGTATAGTCGCCGTGTACAATGAGAAAAATAAACATCATGTGGACGGGGTCGTCATGCCGGATGAAAATGGCATCATCGGTCTAGCTTTCCATCAATCCAAAGAACAACTGGTCAATGATGACAAGGTACTTTACAAAATACAAAATACTTTAAGCAGTTTAATATTCTTTTGTAACTTTGTTTAATTCATATAAAAAAAATAATAATGATGATAACTTTTGTTTGTTCTCAGGTAAAAGATGTAAGACCGGATCAAGTTTACAATCGAATGAATCAAGTTGCAGAGGATTGTGTCGACTGTTGTTCTCGTTCTAATTGCTCTTTTAACCCAGTGGCTGCTCTGAATCGACTCCGAGCATTGATTATTAAAAATTTCATTTGCATGATGCGAAATATAGGGTAAACAAAACTATTACTTTTTTTATTATTATTTATTATTAATTTTTTTTTTAAAATGTTTTTGTTTTTGAATTTCCTTTTCTAATAATTATTTGTTTGTTTGTTTGTTTATTTTTAGTTTTATGCTGTTTATTTTCGTTCTTCCTGCGATTCAAGTCATTCTGTTTTGTCTGGCGATCGGTAGAGAACCACTAGGAATGAGATTTGGTGTGATAAATAATGAAATTGATGATGCTGGAATTTGTAAGGGGCCGATAGGTTGTACGTCTGTGAATTTGAGTTGTCGCTATTTGGATGTGATACCCAAAGACTCGGTTTATTTAGTGCCATTTACGAATGAGGAGGATGCCATAAAAGAAATTGAACTCGGTCAACTCTGGGGTTACATGTCTTTTCCTAACAACTTCTCTGTTGCTCTGGTGGATCGAGAACTGAATGGAAATTCTGCAGACAACATCAGCATCTACGAATCTCGGATCCGAATTCAAATGGACATGTCAAGTGAGTACTAAAAACTAAAACATTAAATAGATGAATAAATATTATCATAATAATAATTCAAATCATAGAAATGAATTCTATATTATTTTCTATGTTTAATAATTTAATAAACTTTGTATTTTGTTTTTGTGTGTGTAGATCAACAAATTGCATTTTCACTTCAAAGAATTCTTTTGGATTCCTTCAGTAAATTTTCAAGAAAGTTGTTGAGTGACTGTGAATATGATCCTGTTCTTGGAGAACTTCCTTTACACGTGAGTTTACTATATTAAATATTAAGCCATTTATTTATACTAATTTTATAACAATTCTGTAGATTTTGTGTACATTATATAATATTTGACCTTTGACCTGATTTTGTGAATTTATAGTTTGATGAGCCAATTTATGGACACGACCATCCTAGTTTCATGGAATTTATGGCTCCTGGAATCGTACTGAGTATAATTTTCTTCATGGCTGTTGCACTGACTGGATCTGCTTTCATCACTGAGAAAAAAGAGGGGATGTTGGATCGTTCTTTGGTGGCGGGAGTGACAACTAGTGAAGTCATTACTGCTCACATGGTCACACAATATGTTGTGATGGTGGGACAAACAGTTTTAGTCCTCGTCTTCATGATTGCTGTTTTTGAAGTGCCTGTTCGGGGTCCGCTGGTCTGGGCCATTGTCATCACACTCCTTCAAGGAACTTGTGGAATGTCTTTCGGTACATTTTTATTATTATTTATTTATATTATCATAAATTATTATTCATAATTCATAATATTGGTACAATTTATTATGCAGATTATTGTAAATGTATCTAATATTAATCCTTTTTCTTCTTCTAGGTTTCCTCATCTCCACTATTTGCAACGAGGAGCGTAATGCTATTCAATTAGCATTGGGAAGCTTCTATCCCAATTTATTGCTCTCAGGTACATATAATTTTACAACTTATACTAAATACTAAAGTAGATGCTAATACTCATAATAATTAATAATGTAAAGAATATTAATGGTAAAATATGTTGCAAATCTTAATGTTTGTTATACTTTGTACTGATTTGCAGGTGTTGTATGGCCAATAGAAAGTATGCCAAAGATTCTACGAGACATCAGTTATGTACTTCCAGAAACTCTTGCCTGTGAAAGTATGAGAAGTATGTTAACTCGTGGGTGGGGAATTACTCATCCGGCCGTTTGGCCTGGTTTCTTGTCCTCCATCATTTGGAGTATAGTTTTCTGGATCCTTGCCGTCCTCGTAGCTCGGTTTAGTCGCTCAAAATAGTTATTATAATTTTAAGTCTTATAAAATTTAATATTAATAATAATTATTATTATTATTTACGCAATAATTATAATTTTAACTACGTTTTCTGGGAAAACTCTAAATATTTTATATAAGGATGTACTATATTATTATATAGAATATATTAGTAAGTAATTCTTAGAGATACGTATAACGTATAACTATTCTACTACTACTATAATTATAATCATTTTTATTTAATTGATATCTACTATGTAAATCTTTAACTGTATACAAAAGGAGAGAAACAACTCTGGTACTGGTTAAATGTGCCTTGAACATTGTTATAATATTCATAATTCATACCATTAAAAAAAATTATACATTTTACACAACGTGTAAGTAAAACAAACAATCAGTTACATATTACATACAAAATATAAAATGTCGATATAATATAGCTCATGTATTTACTATGAGAGAGTGTGGTGTAAATATGTAGCTATTAATGAAACATACAGTATACTTTTGTTATACGACCTATCTATAATATTATTATTATAATAGTATATTATGAACATGTACAATCTACATTATTATTATTATTATAGCCCTAAAAATATTATGTTACAATAATATATCGATAACGTGTAAGAGAAACTACCTACTACAACTTTTTAGTTTATATTTGACGAAAGGAGAGAGGAGAGAAACAACTTTCTCCAGCGAGTGAAAGTATTCCATTATGTACGTCTACTCAATTCAAATTATTTACTTATATATTATATTATAGGATGACAGAGTCACATTGAATGAGTATGAATACATGATACATGTAGGAATAAATAAGAGCCCTACATAAATAAGCCTAAATAGAAACAGAAACAGTAGGTTTAATAGACTGTATAACTCCATCATATTTTATGTATTTCCAGTTTTAACTTATGTAACAAGAATCTTTTGATTGTCAATACAATAATTTTTAGCTATAGGACAGTTCTATATTTTAATTTGTACATAATTTATGCAGTAATCTTATTGAATATTCTTATAGATTTAGATATAGATATTTAGTTTTATATATATGTATAACTACTTTATTATATAATAGATATAATATATATATTTTATGTGTACATGTACGCTGTACATAAATACACACCATCGCGAACAACATGCCAAAAGATTTTTTTTAACAGTTGTTTTATTTCTCCTACAATTTTCTTTTTCTACGCATACAATTTACAAAATATTCTGTGAAACTAAACTGCACATATTATACGTTTTATCATAATATGTACATTTAATATTTACAGCTTGTTTTCTTTAGAGTAGAAAAAAATAGAAAACAAAAACAGGGATAAAATGATTATAAAAATACACACTCTTAATTTATTATTCTACACAAACACATACACACAAACACACACACTTATTTTAATGATGTAATATTATGTATTATGTATAAAAGTGGGTATTCTGATTTGGGAAGAAAAAACTATACAAAAGTATTATATATACATAATATTACAATATGTTATTTCTAAAGTACTGTTGAACAAGACAGAAAATGAAAAATATATGAAAACGTGTCAGTAAATTTTCTAATCCCAAATTCCCTTTTATCAAAATTCCAATGTACCTATATTTGTAAATGTATACTGTATTCAATATTCTCAATATAAATAATAATAATAATAATTTTTACGATGTACTTACTACCTAGATGTATAGATTTTCAGTACAGAATTAAAAATACACCATCAGTCTTCTTCGCTTTCTGGTGGTCAGATATTTTCAGTAACAATACATATATCTTTTATGACTGTTTTGTACTTACTTACTTTTTGCTTTTGATCATCTATTTTTAATTCTAGACAGAATTTAGTAATAATAACGTGTATAAATAATTTAACTATTTGTGATTTTGTGATTCCAATAATTACATTATTCAATAACATCTATACATTAAATTTCCAGTTTCATACCAGTTTTACGATTCCCCCGAACATTCAATATAATATATTTTATGTATACGAGAAATCCATTTTAGTTGTTTCAAAAATGATTATTATGTATGACACTTAATGTTTTACTCACAAGACTTGTTATTGTACGCTGTACACAAAAAACATATAATTAGATAAATTTATAGGCTAATAAAACATTACCAAAACGCGAAAGGTTATAAAATTTTATATCTTGCAAATTGAAGACGAATATTATGCAAACATATCTGGGCCATAATATATTATTATTAATTATTATTATACATGTACACATTCCAAATTTATAAACTATAAACCATATAATATGCTCACATCTTTTTATAAATGAATGTGGATAAATAATAATAATACTTATAAAATGCATAACATGAACTTGAATAGA
>JABASP010000934.1:0-37387 GCA_019776565.1 Sminthurinus signatus | reverse complement strand
GGTTAAAGATGTATGTATGCTCTAAAATATAAATAATATGTACCGTTTCTAAGCTAGTATGAGCTCTCTAATATACATGTACATATATACTATATATATAATTTTCTATTTATTGAATAGCTTTTATTTATTTGCTTCCTTTTTAGTAATTATTATAATAATATTTTTATTACATTGTTATATCGAATTATATAATTTTACATTGTATTGACTTTATAATTTATAATATATTGATCTTCTCTCTATATCTTCATGTTTACATAAAAATAAAATATATTTTCTAATAATAATAACTCTTATTGTGTTAGTTTGTAGTACATAATATTCTCATTTGTATACTTAGTAGTTCAGTAGGTTTTATGTCAGCGAAAAATGAATAATATTATAATATTAGTTAATGATAATAGGAGTTTTTTATGTACATGTATGCATCGTAAAAATGGTTTTATTACTAAATACATCTGCGTTGAGGCAAAATGTAAATGACATATGGAGTTTTGTTAGAATATACACAGTACTATAATATGAACTACGCAATTCACAATTATTAGTATTATTATAATGGAGGTTATGTCAATCACTTGTTTTTATCAGTACATTTAGTACAGCAAATGAGACTATGTACATAGTGCATGCATACTCTATTATTTTTTTTATGTCCTCGCCAAAAATATCAACCTTTTATTTTTGTTTTTAAGATAAAATAATATGTACTAAGGAACTGAATTTTGACTCATTAATAATAATTATTGTTAAAATCATTTGGAACATTTAAAGCCAAAAAAAAGCAAAACATACTGTGAAGAAAAAAAAAAAATCTCTAAAAAACACGAAAAAAATTCACTTTCTCTCTCTCTCTCCTGCACATATGTACGGTTTATATGCACACGATGTAGTTATTACGTGGAGTAGCGAGAAATTTCAAATATATTTGCAATCTGCTGATGGAAAGAAAGAATTAGAAAAATACATTTTGACATTTTGTAAAATTATAAATCTTTGTGTGAGTGTAATTAAAGTTAAGTAGGTTTATAAGGGTACACACTAACTACTAATCACGATAAAAGTTAAAATAGTGTGATATCATCTGTGTGTGTTTTGTATAATGTTATTATACTACAGTCTCTCATTCACATGTGAAACATAATGTAGTTTATTTACATATCATAGGAAATAACAGTATTTTGTACTTTAATATACGACTCTACTATTTTTTGCAAAAGTGCAGTTTGGCCATTTTAATTACTTTGATAGTCACATTTTTATAACATTTAAAGTTCTATAGATGTATAATCCAGATGAAGAAATTCAGTCTGAATCTGATGATGATGTGTCAGACAGAACAACAGCTGAGCAGGTAAATAAAATGACTGTTGACTATTGTTGAAAGGGTTCATACTTAATTATACATATATACACAAATCCAATAATGTGTGTACATGTTCTTATTACAATTACATTATAAATAGTTATATTATTATAGTAACAAGGTGAAGGTCAAGATATATTATACATATATATATTTCATTTGTGTTTTTGACATTCATTTAATATTGTAATGTTTTAGTAAATAATTCTACATTGTACACGTATATACCATAATAATATATGATATATGTATAATATGTACTAAAATAAAAGTATCTTCAGATTGTACTATTACTTTTTCTACAGTATATGTTTATAATGATTCATGTGTGTTTTTTGATTGTTCCTTTTACAGCTTCAGAGGAAAATTTCAGACTTGAAAAATTTGTATTCAGATGACGATGATGACATTACTTCTCCAATCGGAAGTCCTCCTGCGGACTTGGTTGGACTCGGTGGACGAGATAAGTTTCTTGAAATGACAAAAAAGTTACAGGAAGATCAAGCTAGGTATACACAAATGAATAAAACTCATATATATTTATCAATATATTATGCACTATATATTATATAATATACACAATTAAATTTATGAAATATATTATGTATACATGGAATCAAAATAGGACCAATAAAATATAATGTGTATTTTAATTATGTACATTTGTTTTCATGTCATTACACAGAGAAAGTGCATCAAAAGTTCATCCTATTCCTATTGTTGATGTCCCCACACTTTTAGAAAAATTTCGACATGAAAGAGAGGAAGATCCAAATAGGAGTACTGCATCATTTTCTAGATTTGTAAGATTATATATAATTGAAGTCAGAAAACTCTAATAATAATTGTTGTGCTACTTTCAATTTGTGTACACATGAAAAGCTCATGTCACATAATGTACTAATTTTTAAATTAAAACATATATATGTTTCATGGGGTTTTTTGTTGACTTTATTGCTAATAATTTAGGAACCAGACCGAAGATTCAAAGAATTATACGAGCAAGTCAAGGAGAAGGATCATCAAATGATTGAATTGCAAACAAAATTGGCTGAAAGAGATCAACAAATTTCAGATTTAGAAGTAAGCATATATAATATATGTATTTTCATTAGTACATTTTTTTAACAAAGAGTGATACATGTGTAATGTATAATCTTATCCCGTCTTTGTTATTTGTTTAGGATGCCTTGAGACAGAAAGAAAAAGTCATTTCATCCAAAAATGAAGCTGTCAGTGTTGTACAGAAGAAATTTGAAAATGAATTACGTGATAGAAAAGAAGAACTTGAAAAATCTCAAAAACTATTATTCGAACTTGAAAAACAATTAGGAAATGTTCAAGATCAGTGGAAAAAAGACAAAGATCGGCTTAATTCAAAGTAAGAGTATATATATTATGTATAATCGATATCAGTATAGATATATGTGTAATATGTAAGATGAGAAAAACCTAGCACAATTTTTTTTATTAACATATTTTCCAATTTTTCAAACTTTGTAAAAAGCATTAAAACTATATATATATACACACAATGTAAACAATGTAATAGTGTAATAAATAACATGCATATAACCGTTTAACTGATGATATAAATTGATATATTTTAAAACATAGGGTTAAATCCTTAGAAGAAGCCAATGCTTCATTGGAATCTACTAGATTTCAGTTGACTACTCAAATGGCTGAACTTCAAGAACAATTTGTTCATCTTCAATTAGAAAAGGAAGCAGTAGAACAGGAAACTAAAGAAAAACTTGAAAAAGAAAACTTGGAACATGTTGAATGGGAAAAGGAACAAAAGGAGAAATTCGTTTTGGAACAAGAACAAATGGAAAAGGAAAAGGAGGCTCTAAGACAAGAAAAATTGGTTGTAGCTGAACAAATTGAAAAATTCTCTGTAGATCTTGATGTATTCAATTTGGAAAAAACAACTTTTGAAACGGAAAGAGAACAATTTACAAAAGATTTGGAACAACTAAGTCAAGATAGAGAATTATTAGAAGCAGAAAGAGAATCAGTTATAGCCGAGAAACAATTCATTGAAGTTGAAAGAGAACAATTAACTCAAGGACAAAATGAAAAAGTATTAGAGTGTGAATTAAAAATACAAGAATTGACAGAGAAATTAGAAAAATCCGAATTGACTATTAAAAAACTTAAAATTCATTTTAAAAATAAGTTACAGGAAGTTAAAAAGGGAAATGAAGAAAGAGCTGGTACTCCGGTGAGTATACTTACATATTACATGTCAACCTTCTATAAAATCCGTATCCGGTGGCGTCATGTGGTGTGTCCCGTTCAAGCTCTAATAGCTATTGCTCTGGCTAAGAGAAATGGCTATTACTCTGGCTAAGAGAGAAATGGCTATTACTATGGCTAAGAGAAATGGCTATTACTCTGGCTAAGAGAGAAATGGCTATTACTCTGGCTAAATAGAAATGGCGCTGCCTAGGAGAACTCAGCCCCAATTTTGGAATATTGTGCATTCCCGCACTATAAAATGATCTGCACCAAAGTTGCTTTATTTAAAGTTAGGTTAGGTCAAAGTATGATAATACGCACGACCAAAATTGTACGCGTTAACTGGCTACAAACAGCCAGGTACAGGTTAGGGGTCGTAGGCCACATAGTGGGCTTTAATTCGAATTGCAATTCTTTTGAACGTTTTCCAAATTTTTTGTATTTTTAATGAGCAACAAATCTACGCCTTTCCGATTTTCTGCTGACCATTTACGAAACTTAACCATTCTTAGCCGTCGGATACGGATTTGCCAAAGCACTACAAGGATTTATTCCCGTCATTTGACGGGCGTTTTACTTGTATATTTATAATTTGTATTTTAATAAAACCTCTTTTACATGGTCATACTAATAACATTCATATAAAACATACATACATATATATACAAATTATTATGAATTCAAATTTTTACTAAAGTAATTTTATTAGTAATTTTTTCTTTTAATTTGAAATATTTTCTTTCATAGGATATACAAGAGAGACTATTAGAGCTTCAAAACAAGGTTACAGAGTTAGAGGAAGAAAAGGGAAATTTACTTTTACGTCTCGTTGATTTTGATGACCATCAGGGTATACTATTATTTATATAAAATATTTTTATGAAAATTTTTAAACCCGTTTAGGTATATATAATGGAAGAAAAAGTAAATATATATAAAATTTACAATGTTTTTAAAAGTAAAAGTGGTAAGTAAATTGATTTTTCTTCTTTCTTTCTTTTTTTTGTTTTTACACAACTCAAGTAGATTTGGATGCTGTAAAAAATAAACTTGCTGAGGATCAACAAGAACTAGAAAAAGCAAAACTTCATTTAACTATTGAAGAGGATAATTTAAAACTTGAAATGGAAAATTTCCAATCAGACAAGAATCAATTAGCTCAAGAACGTGCAGATTTTGTTAATGACAAAGAATCATTAGAAGAAATGAGAACCATGTTGATACAGGAAAAGGACCAACTAGAAAAGAGTGTAGAAAACTTTGCTCGAAACTCTCAACAATTTGCAGAAGAAAAAGTTGCATTCTATACAGAACTTGAAAGGTTCAACAATGAAAAATTCGAATTTGATCATGAAAAGGAAAATTTGGAAATGGAAAAAGAAATTTTCATTCGAGAGAAAGAGTCTATGCAAATGGAAAAAGAGACAATTTTGTCAGAACAGGAAGAAAAGACAAAAGTAGTAGAAGGGGAGAAAGATCGAGTTGTTGAAGGTCAAGAAGTTAAATTAGAAGGATTATCCAAAGCAAATGAAGAACTTAAAGAACAATTAAATACAGCTAACAGTAATATGAAAAAGCTCAAAATGAGATGTCAATCCAAATTGAAAGAAATACAAGATAAAAGAGAAGACCAAATTAAGAAACTTCAGGTACATAATATTACATATTGTATGAAAAAAAAAATTATTCAATACTTCATATCCATTATCCATAATATAATTTGGTCTTAAATATTTCATACTATTATTTCTAAAAGGAGGAAATCCATTCATTGCAAAACAAAGTAACAGAGCTTGAGGATGAGAAAGGAAATTTGTTGTTGAGTCAAGTTGATCTTGATGAGTATCAATGTAAGTAATTTTTTTGAATAACGTCTTTTTATGTAATATATTATTATACTAATCATTTGGTAATTTCTTATGAATTGAAAACTATGCATACTCTTTTGAGGAAAAGTGTATATACATTATACAACATATTAATTTGTTTGAAAACTTTTTTATCCTTTAGCAACTCAAGCTTCCTTAAGATCTCAAATTCAAATATTAGAAGTTCAAGCAGAGGCAAATGAACAGAGAATATCTTCCCTTACTACAGAACTAAATGAGTTGAAAGAGAAACAACAAAAGTATATTGAAGAGGAAGAACGACGGGAAGCTCCAGAAAATGTAGTAATTCAACAATTAGTCAAGACGCTTTCTGATTCGGAAGATGTAGTTAAGCAAAGAAATACAGAATTTAATGAACTTTCCGAGGCTAAACAAAATGAAATCAAGGTACTACAAGAAGAACTAGAAACTATAAAACAAACACTTGTCGAAAGAAATGCAGAACTTGAATCCAAAGAAGAAGAATTAGAGTTTTTGAGTAAGTATACATATATATATTATATATATAAAGTATTTTTATTTATATGGTGCTCCTCATAGTATTCTTAGATGTAGTTTATATTTTACATCAATGTGCATCTTGTGCAAGTAATTAATTTAATTTTTAAACATTGTCTTTTGTTTTATAGGAGAAGAGGTTTCAAAATCTGTAGAAGATTTTGATAAAGCCATCAATAAAAAAACTGAAGATTTTGCTCAATTCTCTGAGTCAAGTGCCAATGAAATTTTGCAATTAACTGAAGAAGTAGAAAAATTAACTAAAGCTTTAGAAGAAAAGTCTCAAGAAGTTTCTACGATTGATGAAGACTTATCTAAATTATCAGAACGAGCAAGCGAATGTGATAGACTCAATCAAGCCTTAGAAGAACATAAAGTTACAATCGAAAACTTAAAACAAGAACTAGAGGAAGTGACTACTGAAAAAAGTTCAGAAATTATTCGACTAACTGGAGAAGTTGCAGAACTCCATAATAATTTGGATTCCAAAATCTTGGAACTTCATGTAAAAGAAGAAGAACTTGTCAATTTAGTTTCGGATAAATCTAAAACTTTTGGAGACTCTGATGAACTAAGAAGAAAATTAGGAGAAGTAATATTATTTCATCCAGTATTATACTTTAATTTTAAAACTTTAGAAGTAGCATTAATAATAATTATTATTATTTAATATAAGATAAGAATTCAAAAAACTCAGAAGGAAAAAGGTGTTCACAAAATAATGTATGATTTTGTTTTTAAAATTCATTTAATAGACTGAACAGTTAGTTGCTGAAAAAGTGAAAGAAATTGAAGAACTCTCTACATTAAAGGAAAATGAAATATCAGCTCTAAAAGATGAAATATCCACATTGAATCAAAATTTAGAATCCAAAACAGCAGAGTCTATTCAAGTAAAATTACAACATTGTCTAAAAATTCTATGTATCATATATATAATATATATATATATATATATATATGTATCATTTTAATTTCATAAGTCTAACTTTGTTTCTGGTTTGTTTTGTTTTATGTCATAGTATGCAACAATAAGTCAAGAACTTCAAGAAACATTAAAGCAAATTTCAACAGATATTCAAAGTAAGGATGAAGAATTGGAATTTTCACAAAATCAAGCTGTTGAATTGTCTACAAAACTACACCAAGCACAAAGTCAAGTAGATCAGGTTTTGAAAACTCTTCAGGAGAGTGAGGAGGCCTTCAATGAAAAGTTGTCTGAACTCTCAGTTTCCTTACAAGAAAAGGAAACAGAATTAGCAAAGCTGCGAGAAGAATCCATTACATTATCAAATCAAGTTCAAGAAAAAGAAGATATTCTTGGATCTATTCAAGATCAATTCTCAAGTCAACTACAAGAAAAACAGGGTCAAATTACATCCCTTCGATCCGAAGTAGAGGGATTTGTAGCCCAATTAGCTGAAAAAGATCGACAACTTGAAGAAATAACGGCACAACAAGAAACAGTTAATGCAGAAAATAATGTCCTGAAAAATAGAATCAAGGATTTAGAAACCCAAATTATTGAAAAGGAAGAGGAACTAGACCTTACAAATGAGCAATTAATAAACCTTTCTGGAAAATCAAATGAAATAAATAATTTGACCAAATCTCTAGCAGATTATGAAAGTGCCCTTCAGAAAAAGACAGAAGAGTTGAATTTATATTCTGAAGCTAAAGAGAAGGAAATTTCTGAACTTAGTTTTGAATTGAGTAAGTTGAATACAACTCTAGAGAATAAAATACAGGAATTGAAGGACAAAGATGAAGAATTAGAGTTGACAAGAGAAGAAATGACAAATCTTGGTAATACTCTAAATCAAAAGAATAATGATATAGAACAGTTGATGAAGAGTGTGAATGAGTTGGAAGAAGTAAGTAATTGTTTCATTTTTTTGGACATACACATACACATGTATAATATAAAATACGATAAAATACAAACAAAGTTAAATACAATTTTTATCCCTAGTCACTATACACGAGTACACGAGTAATAAAAGTAAAATTTTCTATACGTCCTATGTATATGCACACATGAATAGTATTAATAATTAAATCATTAATCATTATATTATGTATTTTAAAAATAATCTTTTATTCTTTGATTTTAGTCCCTTAATTCTAAAATTCAAGACCTCACAACTTGTGTAAATTTGAAAGATGAAGAAATCCAAAAAATTATGCAGCAATATGATGAATACTATACACAAACTCGTCTTCAATTGGAAGAAAAAGTTAAAACTCTAGAAGTTAGTGAGACGGCAGTGTTTGAGAAAAATGAAGCTCTTCTCAAACTTGAAGACAAAATTAGAGAAATGAAAGATCAACATGGTAATTTTTTGTTTTCATTTTACATCATCTTAGATCTTATTCATAATATAATAAAGAATATTATAACTATACTATTTACTATTGTAGTATACAATTATTATTGATGCTCATGTTTTTGTTTTTGTTTCATGATTTGTAAATAGCATTAGAACTGCAACAAAATCTTTGTCAATATTCGGATGAGGTAGAAGCTGTATATGAACAATTAGGTAAAATGAGTGATGAAAATAATTCACAAAAAACTACAATCCGAATGTTAAATGAAGAGTTGGAAATGGTTAAAAGAAAACAAGAAACTGATAAATTATTATTAGTATCCGCAGACAGAAGTAGTCCCAAAATTGAATCACAATCCATACCAAATATTTTTACACCACCACCAATCTCTGACTTTTTCACTTCTACTACTGCTAATACTTTTGCATCATCAACTGGAGAATTTTTACCAGATTTCCAACAACAACAACACCAGCAATCAACACCTCTCCTTCAAAATATATATAATCCAAATGCATATCAATCACAAGACTTGCCTGATTCTAATAGTAGTAGTAGTCAAAATCAACCATCACTACCACCAACACAGCAACAACAACTTGAACAACAAAATGTCAAATCTGAAATAGATTATGAAACTGAGTTAAAGGAGAAGGAACAACGAATATATGAATTAGAAGTTCAATTAACAGAGTTACAAATGAGTTTAGAAGATGCAAATATTCAACTATCTGAATTATCCGAGTTTAAGGCATCGGTTGAAGTATTGAGTTATGAAAATAATAGTCTAAAAGAAGAAACTCAAAAGTTAAAAAAAGAGTTGGAAGTAGTGAAAGCGGAAAGAGCAAAGTCTATTGAAAAGTTTTTAGAAATGGAAGCTATAAGTGGAGGAACTAGAAGTTCTAGTTCTAAAAGTGTAAGTCCAGTCCCTCCAAATACTAGTAATCAACCCGCTGTGGAAGAACCATTTATTAAAGCAAAAACTTATACTACAACTGATCTTGGAATTGAAGGGGAAGGAATACAACAATCTTCAGATGAAACTACTGAACTACTCCTTCAAAAGAAAGATGAGGAATTAAATAAATTACGATCAGATTTGAAAGAGAGTAAAGTTGCCTATGGAAAAATTCTACAAAAGTCCAAAATTTTAAAAACTAAATATGATGCCTTACGTAAGTAATAATAAATCATTATTATTAATACAATAATAATATACAGAGTAGCACTATAATACATATTACTAATTATTATACCTCTTAACTAGCAAGTTTAAAATATCAAGTAGATTTTTTTTTAGAATATCACTTTTTTCTCGTATACAAGTAGAGTGTACTTTTATACAGTATATATACCCTATTAAGTATTAATGGCTTCTTATTTTGTTTACATTTTAGACAAAGACTATGATACGCTCAAAAAGAAATCCGAATTTAGTTTAGACTCTGCTATTCAAGATGAACTTCAGGAACAATTAAAACAGAGGGATTTAATTATTGAAGAGAAACTGACCAAAATTGGAGAACTTGCAGCTGAAAGGGATAAAGCTCTAGAGAGATTTGAAATATTTGAAAGAGCTAATGATAAATTGACCGAATTTAAGGAAACCCAAGATTATACTGTAGAAAAACTATTAAATGATAAAAAGGAATTAGAAAAAGAAATATCTGGTTTAAAATGGAAACTAGCTGAATTAGAAGAACTACAAGAACAACATCAACAGCAACAATCATCTTTATATAATAGTAATAATTTATTAGTTCAAGGGTCTAATGCTAATCCTTCTACAATAAATATAGGTGCTGGTGAAAGTCCTTTTGATACATTAAATAATAATCTTGTACAAGAAAATGAGAGTTTACGATCAGAAAATGTAAAATTATCTCATGAAATTGGTAATCTACAACAAGAAATTCAATATCTTAGACAAAATGTAGCATCTATGCAATCAGCCCTTGAAAATGCTTATCATGCTAATCAAAACAATCAAGTACAAAATCCACCAATTTTAGATCAGCAGCAGCAGCAACAACCACAACAAGTAGGAGCTGAAGGAATAATATCACCAACATCGATAACAGAGCAAAATGTACTACAACCTCCAGCATTAGATGATCTCGCACGAAGTCAACAGCAACTAGTCGATGACTTAGTAAGGGAAAGAAATCTATTAGAAAGGAAAGTAGAACTACTCCAGTCAAAGATTTCTCAATTAGAGACGGGAGAAAGTCGACTTCTCGAAGAAAATATTGTGCTCAAGAATCATACCCAATTAGTAGAATTAGATAATTTGAATAAACAGGAAGAAATAAATAATATTTATAAAAGATTGAGTGGAACAGATACAAATAATTTGAAATGTAAGATTCTTCAAGAAGAAGTTACTCGACTTATTTTGGCTCTAGAAGAGCAGAAATGTGGACGGGATTCAAGATATGAGCAACTTACTTTACAAATCACAGAAGTTAGTAACTCTTTATTATTTATTGCTTAAAGAGTGATAATAATAGTAATTATTATTTTTTTTTATTGATTTAAAATGACGAATTTCATAAAACTTTGTCATATACGAATTATAAATTTAAACCAGAGTCAATGTTTAAGGAATGATTTAATTTTTTTTTTCCCCCTTTTTGTAAATCTTATACATATAGTTGATTGAAGAACGTTCCAATTTGGAGAAGAAATTGGCGTATCTAATGCAAAGAAGTTCTGATGTAGAAGTTGACACTTCTATTCCAACTGCTGATGTCTCTACAACAGAACTAATAACAGCAGCATATCTTCCATCTTCAGGTCAAAATGCAGAAGATTTAATTCGAGATCATGTATCCGCTTTAGAAGATAAATGTTTCAGTCTAGAGATTGACTTGAAGAGAGAAAAAGATGTAAGAAGGATATTACAAGAGCAAATATTTTTCTCATCAAGTCATAGAATGTTCAATAGGTCCGCTTTCTTTCCTGGATCCGCGAGTCCACATCTCGCTCCGTCCACCCCTGGTTCACCCTCTTCAGCTTATAGGCAAACCGGAAATCTATTATCACCCTCACCAACTCCTGTTTATTCCGGCCAAACTACTCGTGAGTCTTAAATAGGTTTAGATTACAAGAATGAAAAAAAAATCATAATACATTATGTATTGTCTGACTGATTATCTTATTTATTTTATGTAAAAAATGCTTGTTTACATGTAATGAAACCATTTCTTCATGTTTGAAATTTTAGCTCGAGGAGGGAATTCGCCGAAACCACCAACTGAAACTCCTAATCAACAACAGGCACAGAGTTTACGAAGTTAAAACTTAAAAATATGTTTTCCAACTTTAGTCATATTATGTTTACTCTTTACATATATACAAAGACGTAATAGACGTAAGTTTCTTATTACTATTAATTATTTAAAGTGATTATTCAAAAAAGACAAAGTATATTTTATACCTTGTCTTAATTACGCATTATTTGACTCTACTATTTATATAAAATATTTATTTATTTGGGATAATCGGTTCATTATTATTAGCAACAACTTATTACTGTTTATATTTTATATATTATACATGTTTTCTACGCTATGAAAGTGAGATAAATATGAAATAATCTATTATATAAACCACTTAAGGAAGTAAAAAAAAGTTAACTTGGAATGCACAGGAATCCATAAACAAAATTGAAAGTATCAGATTTAATGAAAAGTGTGTGAAAGTTAAAATTACCCGAATAGTGTACAGTTTTTAAGTAGTGCATATTATTATAAAAAATGTTATAATAATTTATAACAAAATGTATACAAACGTAGGGAAAAAATTACCTGCAAAAAAAATTAATTACCTACTTCAGTGTAAATACAATATTCGTTTTCTTTTCTATGATTTTTTTAGATGGTAAAATTATGGAGATTGATATATTTTTGAAACGACATAAGCAAAGTGAAAAAGAGATATTTGATTGATAATTTATTGAGAAACAAAGAAGAAAACTTTAATGACTATAGTGAATAATGTTAAAATCTCCAAAAAAAATGTTGTTTTTTTTAAAATCTTATTGTATAGCGGAAGGAATGATGTGTATCCGTTTCCATTTAAAAGGTTGTTTGCTGTTTTAACTTCTTCCAATATATAATTAAGTCAACTTTGTACACATATATATAGTATAGTATTTCGTAGCTCAGTTGCAGATGACCTATACATATATATATATATATGTATAGGTCATAGGTATATAACAAGGAAATAGTCAAACAAATTAATTAGTTTAGTGATTTTGATTTGCATGGTCTGGGAAAATGAGAAGGTTTGAAGCAATCAATTATATTATTGCATATTATGATAGATATAATTTTTCATTCTTGTAGTTGTATACAATATAATATATATATATACATGCTTTTTATTTTTTCAAAGAATTTCTATTCTCAAAACTTCCATTCCTAATTCCAAAAAACAAGTACATGGCACTCAACTATAATTTTCTGTTTTTTTTTGCACATTTCATAGAATATGAGTAGAATATGAGCACTGTACAGTATGCAGGTAGTAAGGATTTTTCTTTTTTCCTTAGCATACTGTAGCATACACAGTATATAGGTACATATTGTTGTATTTACAATGTATATGTATTTTTAGACTTTATGCGGGTACATTTAGTCTCTCGTGAGATTTGTTGAAAATGATTATAACATTATATAGTAATGGAAACAAAAGTTGAGGTTGTTCAGACGAAATTTTTACAAAGAAAGAAACTTACGAAGCCTTGTTTTTGTAAAGAGTATTTTTATTGTAGTATGTAATACGCTATTCAAATGTATGAAATGAATGGTTATAGAAAGAGTTAAAACTCAACTTCTTCTGGATTTCGGATGAAAATTTTAACAATAGTGTTAACTGTTACATGAATATATATATGATACATAAAATGCATGAAGAAAGCTGTTATGTACATGTACCTATATCCTACACATACATACAAAACATGTTATGAGAATCAATCCATGTATGCATAAATACTAATTAGGATAGGACGCGTATACATTGCAGAGCTTTCGTTTTCATATTAAAAACGACAATATTGTATTCACTATAATGTGAAAAGTACTTTTTAAAAAAAACTTTTATATATGCAAACGGAAAGGCAAGTTTAAGATATAGTACCTCAAAACTTAAAGTATAACAGAGTAATATATATTATATAGAAGCTTTATATAAGCAGGGACACGTGTGTATGTCTCTCTCATTGCTTGTAAAATATTGATTGTCAAATGATTGCTATAATATGTAATACGCATAAATAAATATTGTACAGAACAACCAAAAGAGCATGTAAAATGAAAATAATGATTGAACCATTATAGTATTTGTTATCATTTTTCAATTTGGTTTAAAAATATGGTTTATACCTTATACACGTGTACATGTTTTAAAGAAGCAAAAAAATAATAAGACCTATTTTATCGAAGATTTAGGTATTTTCATAGAATATCAAATGATGTGCTACAAATTATATAAAATTGTTCTGATCATTTCTAGCTAAGTATGAATATAATATATTTCCATGTTGAATTTGTTTGTGCTAATTAGATTTTGTAATACACATTTAAGTCAAATTTTGTTGCAATTATTATTACATTTACCCGAAGTATATATATATATTGTTACAGATTTGATTCGAATATTATTTGAAGTTTTAAGTATACCAAAAGTGTCTTGATGAGTGTGTACACAGTATACATATTATGTATATAATATATACAATATTACGTATATGTATAGATATATGGAGGAAAATAAATTAGAAACATCATCACTTTATTTAAATAGACATTTTACATTTATATATATATAATAATAATATATCGTTCAGTTTCAGATGGATATACTGATTACTCATTATATCTGTTTTTCAGTTTTAAATCCTTTTTGTAATAAGAATTATTGTATATCTATAATATACTACACTATACACTACTAACTACTACTACGAAATCAAAATAAAGAAAATAATAAAATTGGTGCTATATACACAAATTTCTATACATACTTTTATTGAAGAATACAATAATCTACTTTTGTACTGCTTTTATTCTATAGATGAGACAATGATATAGTACAGACGCACATTTTATATACATCTGTGCATTATTCATCCATTAGTCATATCCTCTATTGGACAATGGGCAATGTTAAACAGCCACAACAATGTTAGAGGCTGTGTCTATTTTATATAGAAGAAGAAGTGCATAAATGGCGTAGTTAATAATAATTCTACTCTGATGATGAATTAATGAAAATGAACCCTTTTATACCTTATTCTCATGCATAAAATGGACGCATCTATATATGATTTTCTTTGTTCTTTTGTGCATACAACATGTAAGTACATAATACTAAAACTATATATACTCTTTTTTTTGGAACTTGAACATATATTATACAGTTTCTAATAAATTTTACATATTAAGTATATTCCTGTATTTATATATATATTTAAAAGGTGTGAGACACATGATTTTCATATTATAATTCACACCTCTATTTGTACATGGATGATATGATGTTATACATTTATTAAATTTAAGTAAACATAACTTTTATCTTTCATGTAATCTGTCTCTCTCTCTCTCTCTCTCACTTATCTCATGACCTGTATCTCGATTATACCATTACGCATCATAATATGTGTTGCATCAAATAGAATTTAAAGAAATTTGTATGAAATATACATGACAAAAAGTACACTTAACTTGATCTAGTTTTAATTTTCAATTATTGTCTTTCAACTCTTTCCGCACTACATAATACATCTTGCCAATATGAGAAGTGTATACTCTAGTATATTCTACATTCTACATCTCGTTTTCCTCTTATTCTAAAATTAAAGAAGCAATGAAAATACCAGTACATAATGTATACAAATACCAAATATTACACAGAAAGAATGTGGGCTTCATACGGGACTTTCCCACATTTATAGTAAATATCTCTCTATTCTCTACACAAACAAAACAAACACATTCACTCTCACTCCTTCTCTCTCTCTCGTTTACCTACTGGAACACTTTTATTTTATTCGTCCTGATTCTTTCAACTTCTTGTTGGTCTACATAAATATTATTACGGTCTATCGTAATAAAACTGTATATATATATACATACTGTAATACTATATACAGTAGACAGTATATATACGTTTTCACTACATTCCACAGTAGGAACTGTTGAGGGAATTGATGTTCTGGATTTATTTACAATGTACAAAAGTTTTTGGATTAAGACCTCTTGAAGTAGCGGAACTTTCTCTTTTCTGTCGGTATGAGCGTATATGTACAAAGTCTACCTTTTTTTGAACTGGAACATCATCAATGGTCAATTTCATTCATTCAGCCATTCATTCATTTATTCATTCATTTCTATAAAAATAAATACTTTGCCCCTTTCCTCTTGTCGTCGTCGTCATCGTCTTGTTGTTCTTTTTTCTTTTGACCACCCTAGGCTACTGTAGACAGACAGACATGACGGACAGTGTGCGTGTAAATCCACTAATAAAGATGTTCACTCGTCACCTCCAAAATCCAAAACGTCAACTTCTATACAACACTATGTAACCAATTATTATATTTATTTATTTATATCAACATATTATACGAAATTATTATGTACATCAAGTATCTATGTAACCCGGATTTGACGAAGGAAACCCTTTCCTCATATATAAACCTTCAACCAAAGACATTCATCCATCATTCTGATAGATTGAACGAAGAAGACTAGAACCTTCTTCTTTTCCACGTTCTACTTAGTTATTTAGTTAGTGTACTATAGAAATATATTGGATCAAATTGGTTTGAGTATAATATTGGTGAATTGGAAATTTGGGATCACAGAAGTAGACGACAAAAATCAGCAAGGTTTGTGAGAAAATTGAAGTTTTAATTTATTTCAGTTTGTGTCTTGTGTTGTATAATATAACATGATAGTTACTTGTTACTTGTTATTTGTGCAAAAAAAAATATCCATAGTTTATAGTTCATCACCTGTGTTTGCTTTTTTTTAAACATTACTTGTTTTTTTTATTTTTTTCATCTTGTCAACTTCTTGTTCTTGTTCTTTTTTTAGATGAAACAAACTGTGATTATCCTTGTAACAGTCGTCAGTATGACGATAAATATGATTGGAGCGGACAAGATTGAGGCAACGGAGCGGTTCTTTGGGAAAGGAATGGGTGGTAAAGGACTTGATGGACTTAGTGGACTACCGATTGGTTCATATCCCCTTTGGAAATTTCACAAGTATGATGGACTTTCATTAAAACCAGTACCCATTGGTTTGGAAATTGGATCCGGAATCCCTGCACCCCCTCCATCCTATATGAATTCAAATGTACAAGTTCCCTATGAAAATGGGTATCCTGCTCTCAACATTCCAAATTTGCCAAGTTATGGACCACCATCCTATCCTCAAAATTATGGAAATGGCTACAACTACAATGGTGGATACGGACAACCTCAACAATATGCACCCCAACCACAATATGCACCTCAACAACCTTCGTACCCTGGAAAATGTAAGACAGTATGTAATGATGATTATGCAAGTAATAGCTATAATAGTTATTCTTCTCCAAATTATGAAGCTCCAGCACCATACAATCCGGCATATGCTCCTGCTCCTGCCTACTCTGTGCCTCCGTCGGTGTCTTATGGACCTTCTTCCGGTGGGGCCTCCTATGGATCAGCACCATTAGCCGCCCCTGCCTATGAGCAACAGTATGCTCCAGTTCCCAGTTATGGAAACGGTGGATATGGACAACCTCAACCTCAACAGTATGAACCTCAACCTGCCCCATATGCTCCTGCTGCCCCACAGTACAATGAACAACCTCCACCTCCTTCCCAATATCCATCAGCTCAATATGTACCTGGACAACAACCCATGTATGAAGCTCCCCCTCAACCAGCACCCTCTTCTCCATATGATGGGTACAAGAAAAGAAGATCATCTTCCGTTCCCATGGAGAAAACCATGAACGTGAAGGAAGGTAAAGAACGAGTCGAGATTACTAAATCTTCTTCTTCTGGTATGGATGTTCAAAAGTCATCTCACCGTTAATAAACAATTTAATAATAAATATATAAATAAATGAATGAAACATGAACTAGGATTAATTAAATTATTCTATCCGATATTTTATAAAATGATTATGATGACTTGTGAATGTGTGGAATGTGGGAGGAAAACTTATACACAGGGTGAAAATACTGTTTCGTGGTGATTTAATGCTCAATGCTTAATGATACTGCATTGTTTTTGTTTGTTTTGTTTTTGTACTTATCGTGTATTTATAAATTGTGGCAACAATACTTATTATGTACTATGAAAAGTCTTCTTTTTTTCATATGTGTATAATGTATATGTATTTACCTTGAAAAAGCTTTTGGATTATTTGTGTTGTTGTGTTGTCTTTTTGTTAATGAGATTAAAAAAATATATACAGTATACTTTAACTTAAAACCAAAAGGAATGGAATCTTCTTTATCTCATTTATTTAAAACAAAAATGTTTGATTTTTTATACAAATCATGAAGTAAAAGAAGTATGTTGTTGTCGATTTTCTGAATGTTTTCTATCCTTCTAACATTGGCATTTTCTTTTTTTGATTTTATAATTTTCATATAATTTATATCACGGTTTATAATGCAAAAGTAAATCATGTATGCGTAAATCACGCATCAAATTTTATAACTTTCAATTTAGAAAATTATACTTTAACTAAATAACATAAATTATGTATACTTTAATTAGGTACATATATATGTACTTTTAGACACATAAAATGAAATACATAGAAAATCTCATGTCTTTTTTGTCACAACAACAAAGGAAAAACGTTTTATCTCAGAAAATGCTTTGTATATATAGTACATATTCAGTGTATGTACAATGTACAGACTACAGACACATTTTTTGTCATTGTTAAATATGGCATAAGTTAAAGTACATAACCTCAGAGGTAATTTAAGATTTTCATCAGTAGTTATTAAATATGTCAAAAAAACTATATAAAAATACATAAAATAGTCTATATTATTCTATATTTTATATAGATTTCACATTTCCTTCATTGTAAACATGTAGTTTGTTATAGTAATCAGTTGATCAGCCTGTCGGAGTTTTGTATAGCACAGTGAAAGTGTAAATCATCTACCAAAAGAGGGTTCCTTTGTATTTTTTAAAAGTTCCTTTTTGAAAATGAACTACTACTACTGTTACTACTTCAGTTTCCGAAGCTATATACTTCAGCCTTTTTTAATTGAGTAATAATGGTTTAGTTGGTAAAAATAAATAACACATAGCTTCTGGTTTCACCACGCATCCTTCATTGTACTTGCTCAGATGAGAATATTTTTGCAGCTCTGCAGTCTATGTGTGGAAAATAAAAGGACAAAACATTGAAAATGTACATCCAATACGCACACAAAAACAAAAAACTTTTTTAATGTAATTACAATCAAAATCATACCTTCATGTCGTCGTCATCTACCTTGGAAAATTTCCTCCTTTTGAGCAATTTGAATCCATACTCGAACATGATCATGATGTATACTTTCCTCTGGATTTGCCCCTTTCTTTGTCACACTACTTAACGCAATCGTTAACACTACCGCTACCGTAGTACACTGCAAACGGCACATTTTATATCTTCTCTTATCTCTTACAAAAACAGTCTCCCTTCTCATATCAGTGTTTTACTGTGAGAATGAACTGAAGCATGAGCAATTTAAATGTAAAGGCTTTGTTAATAAATCGAAACCAGAAAATGGTCATTTTGATTGACTTTCAAATGAATCTACTGGTTCTGTGTTATTCTTCTCTATTTCTCCTATGTGTAATTTCACTGAAACTACTCCTCCGGTGATCAACAAGCAACTGGAATTTTAACTGGGATTGGGATCAGGAAAACCAACACGTTTGTCAATATAATTATCGTATATTGTATGTATATATAGTTGCGATGAGGAACAAAAGTAACTTGTCTGTGTTTTTTTTTTTTTTTTGAATTATCGTTCCAGGTTTGTTATAGGAGATTTTTGTTTACATATATACAAGTCTTTTTACTCCCTTCCTCTTTTACTAGCGCAAAAAATATAGACAATAAAAATTCTCACTAAACTTCAACATTCAAGATCCAAGTTGTATCGTATGTATATGCATAAATATATATGTAAAAAAAGTACAAAACACAACAAACAATATACGGACAGTTTGGCACAATATTATGGTAATGAAAAACTAGTTGTGGAGTAACTACTATGATAACAATTGAGAATAGATAGTGAAGGCGAGTGAAGAGAAGTTAGAAAAAGAAAACAAGATGCACACAAGGAGAAAAAAAAGAGAATCTTGTTAGCTACTTTTATGTATGCATGCACATTTAAAAATGCACACTATTTCTATATATGCTATGTTTATATGTATATTTTATACAGACTCTACAGACATAATATATTATCTAGCTATGTATATATACATTAAACATTTATAGCCATGCATAGATATATATGTATTCGATTGATAATTGCAGTTAAAATGTTTTGGTAGCCTTTAGTTTTACTTTCAATATACAGACTAAACTATACATACTATGTATAATATGTACCTTTTGCCCTCTGTCTGGGTAAATTTGATGCAATGTTGTGTCAACTAAAATCTATAAAATAGATTTAGATGCATAAACATTTACATTGCCTTATATTTTGTGTCTCTATTATGTTATAAACAATGTAAACAGAGCAAGTTTCTTGAGATGAAACCTTTGGTAAACGTGGCGCATACAACATACATATAATACATGCATGTGTCTATATGTATTTAGTTGTTAGCTATTTAGCTATTATAACATAATCTCTCATGTTATGTACACAAACCAGAATTGAAACAATATTTAAAGAGTTTGTACATAGCACATCACTCCCTATACCACATTTCCATTAACAATATTTTATTTATTCAACACATAAATTTAAAATGTCCTTATGTATGTATATATAATATAATGTGAGAGATGACACTCTGAAAAAGAACACGTTCAACGCTTAGAAAATTCTTGTCAATCCATATTGTCAATGTTATTTATTTTGTGCAAGTTACTTATTCGCATGAGATTGAGAGAAAAGAAATACGTATATCATATAGTATTTAAATGGTAAACTTAGTATAAAAGCAGTAAGTATAATTACGTCTGCCCATTCTCTTGAGACTTGGCAAGTCTTGTTATTGTTTTTTGTATTTGTCTTTGACTTTGATCGCTGAAAACTGAAGAGACATGTTTGAGATAATATACATAAACTAATCATGTTTTTAATATTATACAGTTCTTTTCTTTTCTCCTTTCCCTTGAATTTTCGGTTAGCGAGGTTTTACAGGGATCAAAAAATGAAATTGAACTACTGGTAATATGGGAAATGTGGAAGAAGAGAGAAGAGAAAAAAGGAGCAAAGACAAATATAATGTTTGCTTTGTGTTTAAATGTTTTCAATGTTGATACATGGAAAATTATTGAAGGGAGACAACAAAATTTTCTGTATTTTTCAATGTTAGATGATATAACATTCTGTAGATATGTGTATACATTTATATGATATATTTATATTACATAATATGCCACTGTGTAAAGTGTAAACAGATAATGCATGGGACATGGGATATAAACTTATGTGCTATGCGATACGATTTATATAATATTAAATATTGTACTCTGGGTTGATCTGTTTTTCATAGATAAATATCTATCGGTAAATTTCCATATTAGAAGTACAAAATATGTGCAAATAATCAAAATCGAAAATAGGTACTTATTTGTACCAAGATGAGAATGTGCTTTAATACTATCGGGTGCGTATTTTGTACATGAAAGAATGCGATAATATATAAGCAAACACTTTATAAGTATACATAATATGTACACACTATACACACATAATGATTGATTTGCATATGAGTTTAATAAAGTTCTTGTATTTTATTCAATTTATAAATGTTTGATTGGAATGGTTTAATTTAGAATGCTGAGATAATTTATATATATAACGTATAAACAGTTCATTATTTGGATCCAACACACATTTTACCTCCAGAGGCCATACAGGTACAACATTTCGTTTTGACGTCTTTACAATCCGTGTCAGTTTGACATGCTTGAAGCCTGTAAATTGCAAATGGAAACATTATATAAACATGATATTATTCTGTGATATTTTATATAACTAAGACACTGTGACATTTTATGACATTTTTTGCATAATAATATGCTGATATGTTAAATACTCACCCAGCAGCTGGGAAAACTGGTGGACAAGATCCTGATCTTTCAGTTGTGGAAGATTGTGTGTCACCATCGGCTTTGAAAATGTAACAAGAAAAATATTTAATTTGATGAAAAATTATTTCATTTCCCAGTTTAAATATCTTCTCATGTAAAATATGTGTACACATATTATGTATGAGTTCAATATGTATAATGTATAATGTATACCTTTGACTGAGAATCCTTGGACCAATGCAACAACAACACCAAAGACCACAGCAAGAACTAACAAAACGTTTTTAGGATTCATTTTGAGAAAAATGATGGAAACGGTCCAAAGTTGTCTGTGGATATATGTAAAATATACTGTAACTTGTGTTGTTTCTAAGGGCAGAGTTTACAATGATACAATTTCATTGATCACCTGAACTTTTATAGTAAAAAGTTCTTAATTTTTTTCCTTTTGATGAATATGTGTACTTAGTACTTAGTACTACATTTTTAATTTCGAATTAAAATAATATTTGAGCACGTTTGATGGTATATAAGTTGTGTATAAATGCGCAGCGTGTGTGTGAGACTATAATATTTACACTATATATGTAACTAAAAATATAGAGCATCATGTGGCATTTAAATTCCCTACACATGTATACTTGAATAGTTTATAAAAGGTAAACCACAACTTAAATTTTCATTATTTTATATAAAATGTATAGCATGTTTGCATATAAAAAGCAGGATAAAACAATGCATTTTTCATTTAAAAATGAATCATGTAATTTTCCATACGTCATGAAACATATATATGCGATCAGTTTTCTGTACGACGTGTAAAAATTACTTCTTACAGTGAACTTGAAATTTTGCATAGGTGTTTTGTATAACTATTAACTATTCAATTCATAATTTACCTGTTTGAGCATTTTTTTATTTCTGTAACATCGGACACTGAATCAATACAAAATATTATCAATCATTAATCATTCGTGTACAAAAGTTACAATTGATCATCTCTCTGTTCATTTATGTATATATATGAATTTATCCGCATAATATGTCATTTGACTCACAACTGTGTGTTATATAAAAGATATCCAATTCACTTATTTCCACATAAATTATGCAAAAATCATGTAATATGTGACATGATTAGAACATGTTTCAGTACATCTTTTACTTTGATGAAAACATTGTAATAAATGGTCATATGATTATTGCACCAAAATTGATCAAAATATGTATAACACACTCGGACAAAAGTGGAGTTACTTTGTTGTGAGAACGGACATATTAGCTGTGTACCATATGTACCCACATATATATACAGTTTTTGAAAAGAGTAAAACTATATTATTTGTCAGTTCATACAATAGAGAAACTCCACTTTTGTCCCAATTTGCCCTCGAATACGGAGAAAGGTATGGATTGCTTTTATAAAGTAAAGGAAATGAGACTGGAAAAAAAACTAGAAAGAAATATATTTCTTCATCGTAAATTTTTCGTTGATATTTGTGAAAAATTGCTTTATTATAGTCTGTGCAATGTCTACACTATTTTTGTCAAATGTTTTTAATTTAACACATATAATATTGTTGATTGTTGATACAATCTTTTCTTATGATTCTCAATATTATTGTACTATATAGTATACTGTTTTTCGTCTTACACATAATATTTTGGTTCTTTAATAAATAATAACTAATAATTTATGTATTTAATATTTAAGTAATAAGTATACAAGATAACAAAATGTACATATTACATATATATATATGTACAAATATTACTTATAGGACATTATGAAGAAGAGTTTTTATGTAAAACATTATTTTTCAAAGTATTTTCAACATTAACAATTTGTCGATAACAAGGCAAAATAACATAAAAGAAGAAGAATTTTATACAACGTACGTGTATATGTACATAGATATATATGTATATACATACAAGTCTTAAGCGTTTTTTGTAATAATGCTTATTATTACTATGATTATTGAAATATATATACGAAATATAAATTTGGTAATGATATAATATACAACTATATATATATTATATATATATTTGTCTTTGATAAGTCTATTTGTAATTGAATTAATTCATAAAAACAGGCCAGACGTATAACGTTCCCGATCCACCTTCTTGAATGGCTACACCGTTCTGTAAAGATTATAAAATAGAATGAAGAAGATTGTGAGACTTATTGTGAATTTACCATGTGATTTAACATCTGTTTTACACATAAGTAAGATTAAAACGAAATTTAAAATAACATAATAGCATGTGTAAACATGTTGAACTTTTGATCATAATCATAAAAAATGTATAAAATACCCCAAGAGAATTTGCAGTGAGGCCTTCTTGTGGTGTCAAAGTAATATTGATTGGAGTTCCAGCATCTGAAATATCACCCGTAATGACAACTTCATTCTCATTTATAGTGATTTGTTGGGGTTGAGTTTGTTGTTGTTGTTGTAGAAGATTACTATTTCCATCAGAAGAGACGGATGTAGTGGTAGGAATAACAACAGAGGAAGTGGTAGGAGAAGATGAGACGACAGTTGCAGTCCCATTTCGAACAGCTTGGGCAAGCTGTTGTGTGATTTGAGGACCAATGGTAATTATCTATATATAGATAATACATTATATAGTTATTACATGAATTAATTAATCCTTTTATATCATTAAAATGATTTATGAATGCATATTTTATCATGTGTACAAAAATAAATCTTTTAAGTAAATGTTACAAGTAATATAATATATGTTTATCATTTTAGTTTTACCTGTTGATTGGAATTATTTATACTACTAACTGTGACTACATTTTGAACAGTCTGGGATTGCTGAGGAGTTGATGTAGTATTCACGATATTAACATTTGAGCTATTATGATTATGTTCACGACTATGTGATGCCATATGTCTTTTCATATCTGATCTGACTCTAAATGGTTTACCACAGATATTACAACTATGTGGCTTTTCTCCCGTATGTATTCTACGATGATTTTGTAAATAACTAGCAGCACGAAAACATTTACCACAAAATTCGCACTTGTAATTTCTCTGAAATTATCAGTTTAAAAAAACACACAAAATCATTACAGATCTGTAAAGGTACATATATAAATATATTGCAGATTATTTATGTACATATATTATCTTATGTATTGTGCTAATTTTAAAAAAAATCCTCACCTCCCCCGTATGAATCCTGCGATGGACAACTAGAGAATATTTTCGAGCAAAATCCTTACCGCAAAATTCACATTGATATTGACGAATGTCAGAATGTATAGAGATCATATGGTATTTTAAATCTCCCCATTGACGGAAAAAACGGCCACAGTTTTCACATTTGTACGGTTTCTCACCCGAATGAAGACGCATATGAACCTTAAGAGCTATTTTTAGAAAGAAAAAAACACAATAAATAAGATATGTGTTATATTTACTACTAAAGGTCATATATGTACACTTAAATCATAACACGTAAAGATAGGATACATATTGATATTAGGAATGTCAATATCAGTGAACTAACCTGAGGTAGCAAAAAAAGATTTTCCACAAAGTTCACATTGATGCGGCCTTTGAAAAAAATAAAAATCCCAGATCCGTATTATTATTAGAATACAAGAATTTTTTTTAAAAAAAACTTTTAAAATCAAACTATATGAAACATGTTGTATAATAATATTATACTGATCCTTAGATGCTTAGAAATAATTTTGCATATACTCTCATACATGTCGATTCTAAATCACGTAATGTGCATATATATTGTCTTTCTAATTGAAACAATGATAGGGTCCGTATTTCTAAAGATCTAAGGATCAGTAATCAGTAGTAAGTAATACATATTGCTCTATTTTTATCTACCTTTCCCCACTATGGCTTTTTTGGTGATACACGAGACTATTTTGGAGTAGAAATAATTGAAAATATTATAGTCTGTTTTGAAAAATATCATGGTAAATAATAAAATTCATTTAGAAAAAAAGAAGAAAATACTTACGAATTTCTATGATTAAATATTCGTTCACATTGTGTACATTTGAGAACGTCTTGTTTTTTATTTTGACCGGTGACTCGTTTATTTGGTTTTTTAGAGGGAGATGTTTTGGTTGAAATCGAGTCATTTAAAGGCAATTCTTCCGAATGGTAAATTTTAAGGTGAGTGTTTAATCTTGATTTGGTAGGAAAAGATTCATCACAGTGAATGCATGAAAGACCATCATCTGAAAATAAACCATCTTCATCATCCCCTTCAACATCATCATCTTCATCATCTTCATTTTCCTCGTCAATCACATCTGATTCAACAAGAAAACCTTCTTCAAACATTCCATCTTCTTCTTCTTCATGTCCAAGAGAATCTGATGGAATAGAGTGAACTAATCCTGCTTGAACATCATCATCGTCTACTGGAGGAGACTCTTCAACAATTTGTTCTAAAATTAATTGTTGTTGTTGTTTGTTTCCTTTCCCTCTTCCTCGTCCCTAGTTATATAATACCAAGAAACATCAAAAAATATATTATTTTATTATTCATTATTCTATGAATTATAGATGTGATGTCATGTATCTACAATATACTTACACATAATATTTCATTTATTATAGGTGAAGTACAAGTTGATATGTCTTGTAAAGAATTCAAAATGTAATATATATATGTATAGGCGTGTTTGTACAGTTATACACACACACGCACAAAAACTTACCTTGGGTTTAATTTTGGCAGTCTCTGTTTCATACAGTAGTTGTTCACCTTCTGATGATGTAATTGTTATTTGTTTCCGACAATTTTCTACATGAGTTTGATACGTTTTTTCTTTTCTAAAATTTCTCTTACATTTGGGACAATTTAAAGAAAGTTTGGTAATGATTGATGATGATGATGATGATGCGGTTGTGGTATTATGAACAACTGTTTTATCCATAGTATTAGTAGTAATAATAGATTGTACTTCGGGTTTTTTGAGTGACATGTGAATATCTTTAGTAGTAGTAGTGGTAGTAACAGTAGTAGAAGAAGAAGATGACGAAGATGTGTCCATATTATATGACAAACTGGCAGTAAGAGGCATACTATCTCCATCATGTTCGGCTATACAAAAGTCAGAAATAATAATATAATCATTTCATATTATTATACTCTCATACTGTACAAATAATGATTATAATACAAGTAAAAACATATATGTACTTTATTATGTTGTATTATATAATATGATTCTCACCAACGACTTCAAATTCAGTTTGTACATGTTCATTTTGAATCTCTACTAAATTTTCTTGTTGTTGATTTCCTCCATCATAATGAGCTTTTAAATGTTCAAAAAATTTCAATTGTTGAGTAAATGTATCATTACATATTTCACAGACAAAAATATATGTTTGTGGTCGAAATGTTTGTTCTGATTGTTGATTTTCTGGATTTTGATTAGGGTCCTCTGAAGGGAATTCGGTTTTAAAATTCATCTCATCTTGCTCTATTGGGTAGGTTATAGAATCCACCACGACATTATTTTCATCGCCATCCATCATATATATCAAACATATATTATATGCCCTGTACATAATATATACACATTATGAATTATTATATATTATATATGTCAAAAACAATGTTATATACTATTTTAATTCATTCAGAACCATCAACATTTTCAAAGCATCTCTCATGTGTATACTATAGATGTATGAGAACTAAGTTTTCATTTCTATAAGGTTTTCTTTGATTTTTTTTATACGGACTTTTGTTAAAGGACAAGAAGTAAAATAAGTAGTAACCAAAAGATTGACATGTATTTATTTCTAAAATTTAAAAAGTTTGATTTCATTTTGATTTTTTACTTTGAAAAAATTGACATAAAAAAGTATCATAATAGAGGATTCTTTGGATTTTTGCGTATATTATACATAATGCACTATTTACAAAAAGATCTCTCTCTGTAAAAATGTGTGCAAAATGTGTACAAAAAATGACAAAGAATTTGGCATCTCAGCAAAAATTAAATAGGAGAGAGAGGTAAAAAGGAAAACGATATACTAATCTGTTCAATATCAACAAATAGAAATTCAATTTTTCCTACAAAATAGTTTGTGTCATTTAAATACAGTATTTTTTTGTATTATGATTTTACATACGTATGTACATTACATATACATGTATATTTTATGTACAACAACAAAAAAGACATACATAGTACATACATAGTACATAATAATGCTAAAATAACATGTCTCGAGTATTTAAAATATTTTGTATTAGGTATTAGGTATATACATATATAGGGGTATATAATATATTATTGTCTATTCTCTATATTCGTATATATATATAATGGAGCGAGAGAAAGAAAGAATTCAATTCAGTTTCAATAAAAATTACTACAAAAATTACTATTGTTGTAAAGAAAACTAAACTACTCGATCAAAGTACAATGATAGAAAATGATGATGATGATGATGACTATTATTATACTCACCCGGTGACAAATTTCTTTTAGTTTAGTTGGCAACACGGGCAGGGTAGTCAAAACTCACAAGCCATTTTATGTAAAGGCAACGTAAACGTAAAAAGGCAACTTCCATACAATTAAGGACCGTCCAATTTTTCGCCCATGGGTTTTCAAAGGCTGACAATGAATAGACAAAAAAAAATCAAATGGATCAATATCAAAAAAGGTACAAAAAATAATAAATAAAGAAACATGAGAAATCTTATATTTTAGGTCTTTGTCAATTAGCAATACTAATTGACTATAATTGACAATTTTATTTGTCCTTTTGGCCTTTGAAAAAACACAATCTGGACAGCCCTGAATTCAGGAAAATCAGCTGTATATAGCGCGAAACAAAAACTAAGATTTGAAATGTGAAATGTGCATAAAATGTAAACAGTAAACAGAGTAAACATTATAGAGATAGGCAAAAGTGAGTAAGTACAAAAAATATAGGTAAAATATATATTTCATATTTTATCATTTCTTGTAATTATTTATATATAAAGAAAAACAATAACACTAACTGTGATAATTGTGACATAGTGCTAAAATCTAGGAAAACTGATATGTTATCTATACGCAGATTCATATGAATATCGTTAGAAGTTTGAAGAGATTACACCTGAAGACGAAAGTACAAAAAGGTATTTTAAAATATGTGTACGTACATATATATTTTATTAATAGTTGACCTACAAATTATACATAGTACGTTTAACATGCTTTTCTATTGTATTATTTATATAGTAGGAATCTCAGAGAAAAAATATGACGAAAAAACGGAAGATTGGAGAAAAGGCGAATGAAACTTCAAATGTATTCATTACAACAATACAATCAAATCTTCATCCTTTACTTATTGATAATGTAAGTATACCAAAAGTATAAACAAATATATAAAAGAATTATCCACACACTGATGAAGTTTATATATGTATATTTAATTCATTCTACCCATGTAATCCATAATGTGTATGTATAATGTATGTAGTATGTAACATAAGTATGTAAAAAAAACTACTTTATTTGTATTATGCTTTCAGATTGTAGAAAGAATTTGTGATTTATTGGATTTCTTCCATCTCAAAAACTCACGATTAATCTCAAAATTATGGAAAATTGAAGCAACCAAGAAAATGTTAACCAAAATGTACATCAACATTCCTCTCAATCCACAGAAAAATAGTGCTAGTAATAATAATAGCATGGAACCTGCTGTAGTCAATTCACTACTGAGTAACATAATATGTTCAAATTATATAACACCAATCATTAGTCTACATATTAGAAACCTTGAGCAATTTGAATATTTAAATAAGCTAATAATAGCAACCACAAGTATTGCAAACAAGTCCAATAATGTAAATTTCTTTCATCAAGTTCATCATTTAAAATATAGTGGAGAAAGTACACAGGACTTGAATAAAATACTTTATTCTCTAATAAACTTGGAAAATCTTGATACTTCCTGTCTTCATCTTAAAAGTACCAATAGTAGTAATACTAGTAATTATTCAACACAAGCTAAAAACCAATTAAACCTTGAAATTGCACTCTTGAATAAATTAGCAACTTTAAAGAAACTAAATTTCAACTATATATTAACTCCAAGTCTTCTAAGGAAATATGTCATACCAGAAAATATTCTTAAACTCAAAGCACTCAACTCATTCAGTATAGGAGGAAGTAAATATGAAATTCAAGAGATTTTAATTAAATATATTCAAAATGTTAAATCTTCATGGCCAATCGAAATACTCAATTTATACTCTTTTGGAGTTTTACCCAATACACAATTTACTCGTATATTCCTCTCAATGATTTCAGAAACTTTAAAAACACTTAAATTAAGAATGCCCAGTTACTCTGATTATGATAGACAACAAGAAAGTACAAATATTTGGTTAGATGATTGGCTCATTCCTCTTTCATTGAAAAACTTGGAAAGTTTAGAAATTGGATGTTATTATCAAGATGATGGTGTTTTATCTAGAACATTGGCAGCAGCTCTCCAGCTTCCTAATTTGAAAAAACTTTCCATTAGAACTGGACCAGGAAGTAAATTAGATAAAGTCATTACCAAATTAAATCAAGCGGAACCTAAACCTTGTTCATGTAATTCCAATGATAGTAACAAAGAAGAAAATGATGATGATAATAGTTGTGATGATCTTTTTAACATAAGTGATGTTGATTCTAATATAAAAAATTCTTCACAACAAAAACGTCAAATTTTATTACAAAGTAATTCTTTACGAGAACTTTCCATTTATAACAATAAGGCCAGAATTACTCAATCTACTTTTTTCCTTCATACACTTTGGCCAAATTTGACAACTCTTCAAATTAGTTTTCATGCTGATCCATTTCTCAACCAAAGTATTTTTTCGTCTATTTTCTTGGATTATGCTAATAATTTAGAGCGGTTGGACTTGGATGTACGTTTTGATTTTGAATCCACTGTTTTGATTTCAAACAATAATACTAATAATTTTCACAACTATACCAATCGTCAACAAATTGTATCTTCGATTGAAAGTATCTGGTCTAATGGGAAAGCACCTTGGAATTTTGATAACCTTTTACTCGGACAGAATAAACAACAGAATTCACAAGAATCGAATAACACATCCATACTCAATTTGAAAAGTATGTATAATATAAAATATAATATGTATATTATTCATTATAATATTATTTCTCATTGAATTTATATATATATACATGAGATACTCTTGTTAACCAATATCCATAAAAGAGCAGTAAAATACAATTAACTTTTTATTTTTATTCTTTTATTAGAACTCAAATCCTTGAAAATAACTACTGTCTGTCCTTTGGAACTTTGTCTTACGGATTTATCTATTTATGAAGCATTCATACAAATGAAGAGTCTACAAAGTCTGGATATACAAGGACAAAACGTAAACCCACATTTCATTGATATTAAAAATCTCTATTTTACACATTTCTTTCGTATAATCTGTAATGTATTTTTAATGGAAAACAGTAATGAGTCATATAAGAAATTGAGAGTGCATAATATATAATATAGTAATTAATTATTATTTCCTTGTAGTTTTCTCCATCTGCCATCCAGGATTTGAAAATGACTCTTGGTCCAAACGTCTGTGTCAAGATTAGCTCCTTGAAGTTCATCAATTGTGAAAATGAAATGAAATCTACGGGTGGGCCATCAAAATGTTTGCAATCCGGCGTAAGCATTACTCAAGCTTAACAATTAAAAATCTATGCTTTACCCGAATATATATAATGACGCTATTTATTTCCGTTGTTTTGATTACCTAATTTAATTACAAATATCAATACGTTAAGTATGTCCGAGTCGAAAATGGATCTATGGTACAAAATGAAGTACAATAGTGTAAGCATTTATGATGTATAATACACATATTATGCACATGTATTTTACATTTTACACAAAATACAAAAGAGGAACACATGGAATTTCCATGATGAAATAATATGCTTTTATTACAAAAAAACGCCTAAAATTTACATGATTATATATTATTATGATTAATTTTTTTAACGTTTCGAAAATACGCATCGTCAAAAAATATATTATACATAATATTATCATTACCTAACTATAGTCGCTGTAAAAATTGTAGTACATATATTATGCTTTTCGCTAATATTTATAAATCGCATTAAGAGAGTACAATTTATTACCTTATAATATGTTGATCGTATCTTACATCTTAATGATGAAACCCCTCGATATCACGAGAAAAATTATGTCAAATTATAAATACATTTTATTACCATAATATGCATTATGCATATAGGAACATTATTGTGTAGCGTGTATCAACTTTTTCGGGTGTAATTTTTTTATTGTAAATTGTAACGGATAATCTATTCCATATGTTAAATATATGTGTTCAAAGTTCAAGTAAATCATTTTAACTTATTACCAATGTGTTCCAAAACTATAATTTCTAAAAGTATTCTACAGTTCAATGAGCTTAAATTCAAGTGTACATTTATCATGTAAGTATACTTATATAATACGCATCATATTTCATACTCTCCATCTGCCATATGTATATATACTATTACAAACTTTAATTGGAAGTCGTACATCTAAGTAATTAGGCACGTGCTCATATAAGTAATAGGTATACAATAATATACAATTGAAAAGGCCGAATGAAGGCCATTCTCAAAACATGCGTTTTTATATAATATATTATCTGGAAATGAATATGCTGAATAGATTAGAGTTAGCGTGGATTATACATACATATACATATTATGTGTGTCACTTACACTCATTTCATACTCAACAGCGTAATGCTGACATACAGTGCTCATTCATTCATCCAAATATTTTTTCCATCAGAAATTCTAATAGAAAAACTAACTGTTTTTTGTTTCACCACAATTTTTGTGAAACAATGGTCATTATTGAAAACTACAGTAGTCATCTATTTCAAAGTTTAAATTCATGTTATGGAGATTTCATTCGAGGCTGCTCATAATTTTCTTCGTGAAAAACTAAAATTACTCAACTGGGATGTAGAAAAACTGGCAAGTGAGAGTAGGGAGAAAAAGTTGGAGTTTTTAAAAGAATTTGTTTTAACCTATGGACGTCAAATTTACTATCAAGTAAATACCACACACATATGTGTATAAAGTATAAAATATTACATAATATTACACAAACTGTTTATGTAAAAGTCTCAAATGTATAATGTATAGTACACATACATAATCTAGAATCTAGTAAAGCATAATATAAAAAGTGTATACTTTGAATAATTTTGTATTTTTTTCCGTAGAATGTGACTTGGAGTTCTATACCTCATGCAGATCGAATTACTCCAACAGTGAATGAAGTAATTGATACGGGTCTTTTTAATAGTGGAGGAACTTGCATTCACGTTAATTATTTTATCAAATTATTACTAGAAACTTTGGGTTTCCGCGTTTTTGTAGTAGGTGCTAATTCTTCAAGTTGGCGTGTCCCTAATAGTCATCTAATGACTATCGTCCAGTTTAGCCAAGATAGTCATAATCATGAGTCAAATAAGGAACTTTATTTAATTGATATGGGATTCGGTCGACCATTTTTAGAGCCGGTGCCTCTACATGAACTTCCATTCCGACGAAAGGCTGGTGGATATTTCTATGAATTTTGTTTCAATGAGGAGAGTCAAAATTTTGAAAGAGTAGTTTATGAAGGCTGTCCTATACATGGGAAATTAAAGGTATGTATACATATGAATATGTTATATGGAAAGTATACACACGTATATTTTTAAACCTCAGTTATTTTCCACAACTTTTATAAAATCCTATGCACATATACAATTATTATAATAATCTTAATGCTTTATGATGGTTTGCATGTTGGTACACATATTATAATAGCCAGAAGAGGCCGGGAGAAGACAAGACTATTACTTCAAACTGGAACCATTGGCCTTTGAGGATTTTGATGAAAGTATGACACCTGTATTTACCAACTCAAGCCAATCTGATTTCCTCAATGGAATTTTCCTATTCAATCACACACGAGTAGACACTCCAGATGATTTTGAATATGTTTGTATTCATGGAAAAACAATGACTGAAGGCTGCAGAGACACATTCAAAGACACAAATTTTTCGGCTTATGATTCTATGATACCTTCAATCCAGAAATATTTCCCAAATCTCCGTTGGGACGAAGTGAAAGTAGCTTTAGAAAATTATGAAAATCATGAAAAGAAGAAAAATTCCATTCAAAGTTAACCTCTCTACATGCAATATGTAATACTCATTTTACGTTTAAGATCCGGAAAAATATGTATAAAAAAAAATTCATACATTTTTGCTTCTACCTTTTTGTGACTTATTCGTCTCTTGTTTTCAATGAAGGATTTCCATATGTACATAATATGTACTATGTACAATGTAACATTTACACCATGCATATTTTCTTGCATTTTATGAAATTTAAAACATTATTAACAACATTACATATTACATATCAACAAAATGTGTATAGTATTCAGTTTCTGTTTGTTCTATTTCTCTGTATTTAAATGAGGACTAAAATCATTCTCTTGTCTTTTGTTATGTATAGCATCAGCACTAACAAAAGAAGATGACAAATATATTAAACTAGGATAAAAAAATTTGTTTTGAAATTGGAGAGAATTCGAGAACGACGGGAAATGATGAGTTGACAAGATATTTTGTCTTGAGTACACAAAACAAATAAGTAAATGGTCAAATATTATGAATTATCAAGCCATATATTATTTATATTACAGTAACATATGACATGCGACATAATTAGAATGCACATGCCACTGTCAACTGTCACAAAGACTACGTGTTCATCGTCACTAGTGTATTTTAGCTGTAACTGCATTTGACATTTTCATCAGATAAAATTAACCCATACGGATGAAAATACTCATGTATCATGTATGCAATTTCTTTGTTCTGTTTTCTGTTCAGTGCAATTCAAAAAAGACGCTGCATAATTTCTTATGATCTAATCACTTAAAAATTAAACAATAGTTACAATATTCATTCAATCGTTGTATTTTTTTATAGCTAATAACTAGTATATAGTTGAGAGTTCTGGCAAACATAATAAGATGAACGCATTTACTATATCAAAACTATAGGTACTTGGATGAAAAGAGAAAAAAAACATCCGTCCACTGCAGATAACTAATAAAATAATCGGTACATACAGGAATTTCATCTGATGGATTGTAATAGTTTTGATTTGTCAAGCATTATGATGATAGATCTCATGTATTTGATCATGCTACGATTAATACATTACACATTAAGTCGTTATGAATTATGATTGAGTAACTTTTCTTTGACTGATGTGTATACATAAAATATATGAAATTCCGGGCATTCCATCTCACTTCAACTACATTGTGTAACAGCCAACGCCTGTCTCACTTTCCTCTTGATCATAATTTTATTCGCTCCATATTGATGCAGGCTAATTTATTAGTTTCATCAACCGACTTGAGCTTCTTTTGTAAAATGAAAAGTGACTAATTTCATTATGGGGATATAATTTTTCTATTTCTTTTTATTTTCTCTTTGAAGTTGGAAATAATTTGGATAAAAAAAAATCAGTGTTGAGTGGTGAGCGTGTCTTTTAGATTTGTGTTTCTCGTATCAGTTTTGACTGTGTTGAAAATGGGTTACGACAAATCATGTCGTTTCTTCATCTCCAAAATAAAGTTCATTCTATTGTTGTTGAGTTTATTGGGATTGATCGGGGATTTTGAAGTTTCTGCTGATGAATTGAATTGTGAGTACACTCCAACTCGCCCCATGTGTGGGAACAATGGATATGTCTTCAAGAACAGATGTTGGCTTCACAAGTACAACTATGACAATTATGCTCGTAAGTCATTTTTTCTCTCACGTTTAAGATCAGAATTTTTTTATTGTTCGAAATTTGAGATACAGTTTTTCATAAAGGTATCATTTTGTTTAGTATCAAATATCCGATATCCATATGGTTGTACATGTGTGTTGTTTGTTTATGTGTATTTTAGAGGTGAAGAGACGTCATTTGGGTCACTGCAGACATGACAGATATTCTTGTCCTTGTTACCCCACTGCCCTTTGCTATCCTCAAGAAAATCCAATCTGTGCCTATGATGGTTTTGAAAAGGGACTCATTGAATATGAAAATCTTTGCCATTTTGACTGTGAGAGGAAGTGTAATCAACGTAAGTACATTCTAAAGTATTAAAGCTGCTAAATATACTACTCATAAAAATAAGTAGCTATAAATTAAAAAAAAAGACTATACTACGGAGAAAATAATAAAATCTCAATCTGTGTACAGTGTAAAATCTGTGTACAATCTGTGTATTTGATTTTTGATAATTTTTGGTCTGTTTTGTTTAGGTCTGTACTTTGTGAAATGTGGATATTGTCATGATAATGATAATGATGACTATGACCATTTCCAATGTCTTCCATCTAATGAATATGTCCCAGAATATGGTCAATATTCTGCTCCACCCCTTGTGCTAGCTCCTCAACCCCTGCTTGTGGCTGCACCCCCATATCAACAGGTTCCAGTTGTTACTCGTCCAGCATATCCAGCTTTAAATTATTCCGCACCAGTTGTCTATTCTCCGTCTCCCCCTGTTCTACCGTACCCAGCTCCTCCTCCAGTACAACAACCGAAACCATCTTATCTTGCTCCTCCAGTGGAACAATCCAATCCAGTACCATCATCTTCAGTGTACTCGGCTCCTCCACCACCAGTACAACAATCCAAACCACGACCATCAACTTCACCTTCATCACATCCGGTTCCTCCTCCAGTAGAACAGCCCAAACCATCCCACCCTGCTCCTCCTCCCCCTCCAGTACAGGCCAAACCACGACCTTCCCCTTCACCAGCACCAGCACCATCACCAACCTCTTCCCCACCAGCTGAACCTCTACCAAATCCAAGTTACATCAAAGGAAGAAGTTATGATGACAGTTATGAAGATGATGATTACTCAAAGGAACGTCGTCATCACTCCAGAGAACACGACTACTCCAAGGAGCATCGTCACTCCAAAGAACATGATTATTCCAAAGAACATGACAAGTCTGGAGAGCATCATGACAAATCCTATGAGAAGGGGTCAGGAGAGGATCACTCGTATGAAAAGAAGTCAGGAGAATATGATGATAAATCCCATGAACACAGATCAAGAGAGTCAAGAGAGTATGATGACAATTCCTATGAGAGTAGATCCAGAGAGTATGATGACTCGTATGAGCGGAGATCAAGAGAACATAGTGGTTCTTATGAAAGAAAGTCCAGAGAATATGATGATTCCTATGAAAGTGGGTCAAGAGAGTACGATGGGAGTCGGAGTTATGAGAGCCGGTCGCGGGAGTATGAAGACAATTCCTATGAAAGTAGATCAAGAGAACATGACAAAAGTTATGAAGGAGATTATTCTGGAGAACGAAGGCACAGAAGCTACGAAGACTCCTACGAAGGCTCCTATGAACATGACAGATCTGGATCCTACGAGTCCGGTGAGTACTCGGGTGAGTATGACAACAGCTATGAAGGTGATCGAGACTACGGAAGGAAGTACAGGCATCATAGGAGACATCGTGGGAAGGGTTGCGACCATAGCGAAGAATACTATGGTTCAAGCGAGGAGTACGGCAGAAGGAAGTACAAGAACTACGGGGGAGCATATGAAAACTCTGGGGAAGTCT
>JABASP010000933.1:0-37419 GCA_019776565.1 Sminthurinus signatus | reverse complement strand
AGCCATTTTGTAGCCAAAATAATAGCCATTTTGTAGCCAAAATAATAGCCATTTTGTAGCCAAAATAATAGCCATTTTGTAGCCAAAATAATAGCCATTTTGTAGCCGAAATAGGAGCCAATAAAGCTAGATCCTGTAACATGCCATGACGCCAGCAGTTACGGATCATATAAGGTAGATAGATGCAGTATAGCTAACTCACCCTTACATAATGTAACTCCATTATGTACTTTGCCTTTGGAGTATGAAACCTGAAACCGGAGCTGTAATGGTGAAAGTGGTGTAAACTCAACATTCTACATACACTAGACACTAGACACCTCTGTCTCTGTATATTAACCAACCACCAAACTCAATCCATCTGCATATACCGATCCATCTTTCTGCTATCTACATTCTGTGTTCCACGTACGTATACTTACATGATGCATCTGTAAAACATACAATGTATATTGTACCTTGTGCATACAGATGAAATGCGTCTTATTCCATCATCTCCATCTCCGTCTTGCTTTCAACCTCCTCTCCTCTCATATCAACTCCACTCAACTCAACATTCAACATTTTACTCTATCACCGGTGAAACGTTAGCAGTTCCCAGTCCCAAAACTCTTCAAATCCGGGAACCAAGAACCTAACACAGCCAAGCCAATATTTTGTGCATATAGAAAAAGCAGAAAGCTTCTCGCTGCATTGATCTAAAATCTACAATGTACAATGTACATGCTCCTTTTCCTTTTCTCCCTCCCTAAAGAAAGACATTCCTGGATTTCTGGATTCCTGGATTCTTAGTTCCATAAGCTGGGAAGACAACATTCAACATCCAACATATCAGCATCCCTATCCGGATCCTGATCTTGATCCACATCCTGATATCTAAATTTTTTTGGAGTCTGGATATCCTTCAAACTAAACTGTTTCCCAATGTTTGCAGACATAAGATACTTTACATTTTACATATACTTTAGCTGAAAGCGTAGATCGTAGAGCGTGGAGAGTGCAGCTACTTTATTTTTCTTCCATACTTTTTCAATCTTTGACTCTTTACTGCTCACTGTTTACTGTTGACTGTTGACAGTTGACAGAAGAAGGTAGACTGTTCACTCTTCACTCTTGACTATTAACTGTTTACGGAGGCTGTGTCACTTTTGTCACACAAAGAGAGGAAAACGACAAAGATTTTTACAGCAAAAGTATCACGTCTCAATTCTCAATATGTACAATGCATAATGTACAATGTATACTTGTTTGGTTGTAAAGTTTGGTGCAAAATGTGCAACCAAAGCTAAAGTATAAAGTATGGATATAAAAAAGTGACTGTTTTTATTTAAGAGTTTGCTCCTCCGTGCATTTGTACCTACGCCTTAAATCTACAATCTACATTTTCTACATTTTACATTTTATGCATGCAAAATTTATTGTAGCATGTACAATATACAATGTTCAATGTACACTTCATATTTCACCATTTACTATGTAAAATGTGTACAAAAAGTAACCCTCGTTTTGATACAAAAGATTTAAAGATGAAGGATAAAGAATAAAGAATGTAAAGCCAGAACCAGAACCAGAACCAGAGAGAAGGGTTTCGTCTACATTAAATTCACTACTTCATCCGTTCTCTTGTCACCAGTCACCAGATCCCTGTATTTATATTGTATTGTATTGTACTGTACTGTATTTATCCTACGGATTGTGATCGCTGTGAGCTGTGACTATTTTTATATGATTTTTAATACAATGTTGAAAGGAGTGGGGAAGAGGGTGAGAATGAGAAGAGGATAAAGTTATTGCGGATTGTGGTAGATTTTTATTTGAATTTTCCCCTTCGATTCTATTGGATTGGATTGTATTGTATTGTATTGGTGTATCTGGATGCTACATTCTGAATTCTGGATTCTACTCTATTTGATTCTTTGTGGTTGGTTGGAACTCACTAAAGAAAAATTGGAGAAATGAAAAGGCGCGAGATGGGAGATAGGAAATAGGAAATAGGAGTTGGGAGTTGGGAGGAATGAGAGAAAGAGAAAGAGCAAGACAAGTAAAGTGAAAAATTGAAATGGGGATTTTTTGACCTTTCTACGCCTCATCAGATCCACAGCTACATCAATTTTTTCTCTCTCCTCCCTCTGGTAACGAAATGTACAACGTATAGCGTACAATGTGTACTGTACATTTTACACTGTACATTCTGCCGACCACAATAAATAATATTACATTCTTATTGAATCTTGGTTCCTTTACAAGTCGAGTAGGTCTGAAAATTTAATGGCAGGGCACAATGCACAATGTACAATGGTTTTTCCCATTTCCAATAAAAAAGAGACAGGGCAACAAGGAAACACTTTTAAAGTGCACATCATCTACTTTTCCACTCATTGTTTTTTATCTGTAAAAGGATAAACTACAAAAAGTGTACTATGTGTTGATATTGTATGTATTGAGTATTGTATTGACTGCTGACTGTTTACACTTTACACTGTATGCTCAAAATCCTCAGATTAAAGATATTGCGATTTTCCTCTCCTACTCAAATCCAACTTAAAATTCCATGCTTTGTGATACTTCTGCTTTTGTTCTTTTCTCACCAGGAGTACAACAAAACCTGAGTACACCTACCATTTACAATTAATACTATGTAGAAACAACAAACATATTTTTAATTATTAACACACCACTTATACAAAAATCAACTCACGTTTTGCTTGGGACCATACTGAAAGTAAAGAAAGATGCACAAGTGAAATTTTTCTCAGAATAACTGTTCTTGGTACATCTATATTATGTATTTAGACACGTGCCTAAATACAGGATACTTGTTTGTACAAAGAAGTTTAAGTGAATGATCACCTCATTTCACCTTCCGGTTGACTTAATCGGAATCGGAATCGGAATCTGGGAAAGGGACTAAAAAGTAAGTGACTACGACATAGTGTAGTTTGTAGTTTGTATAGATGTACAATGTACAGTGTACAGATTGTATGGGATTGGATTATTGATGGCCGTGATGTATTATCTGTACATCTGTCCATTTGTACCGTGTACAGAAACTAACACTACTACTGTGTTGAAGTGTAGACAGGTGTTCTTGACTTTCACCTAGTTTTCTCCAAAGTCCAAAACACTTTCAACCTATGCATTATACATACACGTACATGCATTGCACATTGTGTATATGGTAGGTGCATAATCCATACTCCATACAATACACAGTATGCTTGTGAGAGCTGCATTAAAGCTGACACATGGCTGAATGGATGGATAGATGGATGGATGGACGAGAGAAGAGAAGCCATGAGTAAGAAGTAAGGACATGGTGAGTTAAGTTATAAGACCAAGAGATTTTTTGTACTAAAGAGCCTGTAAATAAATGAATGTACAGCCTTGAAAAGGACTAAGCAGCAAGAGAAAAAGCAAGAGCAAGAGTTAAACCCAGAGCCAGATCCAGAAAAGTACATGTATTTTGAACAAGACGGGAGACGGGAAAGTGCATACTGTACATTGTACGTAGATACACACACACACGTATGCACTCAGTGTAGAAATAGTTCAATAGATAGATAGATAGATAGATAGATAGATAGATAGATAGATAGACATAGTTCATCTAAGATCCGTCCAATATCCATGTCCATATCCAAAGTTTACATGCTCTCTTTCTTGTATAATGTATAAGGTATGAGGTAGTCTTCAATAGTACATACAACATACAGTAGGTGCAGAGTACAGAGTACAGGGTACAGAGTTTTCCCATGAAACTAATGCAAGAAATGTCTTCAGAGGAGGAGTGAAAAAGAAAATCTTAACGCTTGAGAAACCTTCGGCAAATAAAGATGGGAGAATAAAGATTTTTCTTGGAAAGTGCAAAGTCGTGTCACTTGTCTTAGTGTATGGTACTTGTGTACTCACTATTCGTTATTCACTATTCACAGCATTCCTTCTTTTTTTTTTTTACTTTTACTTTTACTTTTTTCCTTGGTACTTTTTTTTATACTTTTTCCTATCGTACTTGAAGATTGAAGATGTACCCACCCGCCCCACACAGTAAAATACTGACACACAACTTTTATGCATACATGTTACACCTTATACGTGTTCAGTGTTCAGTGTTCAATCTTCAATGCACATTGTACATTGTACATACATGTATGTTCTTTCGCTCCATGTACTACAGACTACGTACATCGTACATTTATGGTATATCTTAGCACATCTCTTATGAGAGAATAAACGCAAGTTTTGTAGTTATGTCTCTTTTCCTAAGTGCTATGAGTACACAAATATACACATCTTCTCTCTCTTCCTCTGTCTCTCTCTACTCTCTACATTACGAGTTACGAGTGTTCCAACTGAACTGCAACTTAACTCTCACTCCTCACTCCTCTTGAACATAGATATACAAGTACAACAACTTGGTTTCTTCCTTTTTGTGTATAAGTACACTGTGAGCAAATCACCTAAACTACCTACTTTATTCTCCTAAAATCGGACTTTGGAAACTTTTCCTTCTTCTCTTGTCTTTTGTCTTTTGTGTCTTGAGTCTTGAGTCTTGAGTCTGGTGGAGACTGGTGTTTGGTGCCAACCATTCGACATTTGAATCCAAATCCAAATCCAACCAACCAACCCAAGAAAATAAGCATAAGAATAAAAAAGAAGCTTGATCAGAGTTGTGTATCCTGTCGTCAAAATAATACCTCACACATGTGTATACACAATATCCATTTATGTATGCTCAAAAGACAAAAGACCAAACATGTTTGTAAGCTCATGTACGTACTTTCTCTTTCTCTTTGTCTTTGTCTCTTTCCACGTCCACCTTAACTCTTAACTCTTTACAATCACATGACGCAATAAATACTGAGAACCAGTCATCACTTACTTCTCCATACCCATTTTTCCACTCTACGATCTACACTTACATCTTGTTATTTATGCGTCATGCTGTCTACTAAAAAGTAGGAAAGGACAAACAAAGATATTTGCATTTGGAGTTGGATTTGAAGTTATGTAACTACCTAGATATGAACCAGTGGCCAGTATACAATATACTATAAAATGTCTAACATAGACTTGACTTTGACTTTTAGGATTGACTTGTAATTTATAACTTACAACTGTTTTAATTTGACTAAAGTTATCTTTCTCTCCATTTCTCTGTGTTTTCTTGCTCCATTTATCATAAAAAATTCTTCCGAAACTTAGAAACTATCACACTTACAAGTTAGAATATAATAATTTGTGCTAAAAAAAATATATATTGTATAATTAACATACACGATAAAAGATATCGATAAGTAAATAGAAGCATAAAGAAATTTGACGAGCCGAGAAAACATATATTCAAACTTTATTGAAATAAATTTAAACTTGGACAATTTTACAAGTTACTTGGCCTCGTGTTGGCAGGTGTGTGTCATCATCATTTCCTCAGTGAAGTCATTCTAATATCTATTATAATATTATATTATCTGTTCTGATACCATCAAAGGGATAAATTCCAAGTATCAAAAATTCAATGGTATTATTCATGTTGTAAAAGTACAGACTTTCCATGTACAAATCTAAAAAGACTTCTAAATTTTATGTATACATTCTGGAATACCCGAAATCAGATGTAATCACATGCACGGCACGTACCTGTTACAGTTTGCCCCATGTTCTATGTCCTATGACCAATACCAATCTGAGACGGATAAAATTCACATGGCAACCTAATTTCTAAACTAGCCGTTAGGTATCTATTAGGATCTATAATGTATGTTATTTGTTAATACGCAGGTACTACTACAGTGAGAGAGAGAAAAAAAGATCAGATGTCAATTCATGTGACCCGGTGTAAGGTGTAACCTAGGGAAATCAGAATAAAGGTGATACTTACGATGGCTCATGGTGGCCCTTGAAGTTTTGACTTTTTGAACCCGAATTCCTAATTCAGCCGCCAATTATGAATTATGAATTTTTGAATGGTGTATTATAATCTTTCATTAAAAATGGACAATGGGATTATCATTTCCTCAACTAAGAGGTCCAAACTCTGTTTGATCTTTTATGCTTTTAGGGGACACATGTGGACGGTAATCCTTAACTTTGTATTTAATCATATCTATTCGTCTAAAGGCAAAGGTAAAACTTATTTTTCGCAGTAAAAAAGTATCAACAAGTCGCATCTTTTGTATTGAAATTAAAACTACAGGGTTTCTATTTTTATCTTTCATTTTACCATTAAAGTATGCTCATTAAACCAAAATCAAAAGAAATGAAAATGTCATTTTGCAAATTTGCTGTCTTGCTCATTTTACAAATGTACAGATTTTGTAAGCATATGTGTATGACTAACTAACAGAAAATTGAAGTAGGAGATGATTATATGATACTTATTTTCTAGGCTCATTTCTTTCCATTTCAGGCTTTGAAAATGGGCTGAAATTAAAATGTATAAAACACACTAAAAATATCAAATATGTACATGACTAAGAATAAAATCGACTAAATTCATCCAATTGTTGATGTGGCGTCGACCTCTTATATAAATAAATATTAAATATGTACACCAAAATATAGCTATGCAATATAAAATGTATACGCGTAGATCTGTTGTGTAATGTATTATAGATGAAATAAAGTAAAGATCCTGCATAATGCTCCTCAACACAATTTATTAGAGGATAGAATGAGATTTGTTTTTGCTTTTGAAGCCGCCGGCACTATATCAAATCCTCTCACATCCACACAAATAATGTGTAATGCAAATTTATGTACAGTACACTGTGTACTGTATTTTATATACATAAGTACATACGTACATGTGCATGCGTATTGTGTCTGCATATTAAAGTAGAATGAATTGAATTGAACGTGCTTCTCTTATCCTGTCCGGCCTTTTCATATTCGGATTCAGATTCAAATTCACATTCAGATTTGGAGGTAGGTTTTGGTCGTTTCTTCTCTACTAAAAGCTAGAAGAAAGAGATTACATAGGACATAGTACATAGGACATAACACTCACTTTCTCTTTCTCTCATCGTAAAGGCAGACATGCACAATGCTCAATGCTCGTACACACACACACACTAGCACTAGCACTCACCCATAGACAACTCAGGAGCACACAAGACACAAGACACAATTGAATTGGGAAACCACACTTTGCTGTGCTCATTCATTCAATCGAAGCAATATTATTTACACGACTCTCTCTCACTTTCTCTCGCTTTTCCTCTCTTCACTCCTCTACGCTTATTTACCAGCACATTAGACTGGAACCAACAGAAATTTAATAATAAAGTCATCGGAATTCACAATCCAGATCCAGTTCACCGAATGAATGACTACGTGTATACTTGTACTTGTACTTCCACTTCTCCTTTCTCCTTTTACTTGACAATGGCAACATCAATGTACAATGTACATTGTACAATGCTCGACTGATGCAAAGTCAATGCTTGCAGATTGTAGATTGTACATTGTACATTCATGTTCATGTTCATGCAGAGACATGAACCACACACAGCACACAACATTCAAAGTACAATATAGAATACATAGAATGTAAGTTGTTGATTGCAGGATGTATAGAGTATAGATATTATAGATAATATAGATATTAGATATTATTAACATGTGAACATTTACTCACTCCCTCAAATTTTAGTCAGGAGTTGGTCTTGTGCTTGTTCCCCGACCCAAACCTTGTTATTACTTGAGAGTTGAGATCTAATGAACCACGATTACATTCCCTTCTTCTTCTTCTTCATTCCTATATTTTCAATGTACATTGTACATGTAGATAATAAATAATAGTACTGGGACTTGTGAGGCAACATTACTATAGTATTATTACTATTATTATTACTATGTATGATTATTAAATCTTTTATTGTACAGAATAAAAGATGAATGGATGAAGAATGAATGAATAATACACACATGTAGATTGTACATTGTACATTGTACAAAATTTATCTTACATGGTGAATTTTGTTCATAATATAATGTTCTTTGAATAAAATGGAGTGTATATAGTGTATAATATTTATTAGTATATACTTTTGCAATTAATAGAGAAATCTACATTCTATACATACGTCTATAAAATAATATATGTGTGTAAATAAACTATCAATAGGAAAATCCACAAGAGAGCGAGATTTAGAATAAATTACATGCAAATTCATGTACGGAAAATGGAAACTATAAACTATATAAACCATAATATTATATTATTATATTTATGTATATAGATGTGGGCTGTGCTGTTGTTGTGGTGTAGAGTGTAGAGTTATTGTGAAATTCTGAATTCTGCACTAGTCAAAATCCAAACTAAAACTAATGTACAACGTAGATTGTAAATGTACGCAATACACAATACACAATCAAGTGAAGTGAATCCGTTCATTTGCATAGATACACAGTACACAGTTATTTTGAGTATGCTGCTGTATGTTGTTGCAAGTATTTTGATTATGCAATCCTCGTCCAACTTTCAACTTTCAACTTTTTACTCTCAACTCTCAACTCTCAACCCTTTCCCTCTAAAAGTTTCCCATTAATTGCCAAAACTGAAAAATACATGCAAAATTACGTGTAATAGTTGTAGAAATCTCTGGGAACATCTACCAAATATGTTGGAACAACATTCTTTCAACATGTTTGAATTCCGTGTTCAACATTCGACATTCGACATTCAACATTCTACATTCAACTTGAACGTGTAATGTTCAAAATTGAAATAAAAATGTTTAGACTTGTTGAGAAAATGTAAAAGTAGAGCGAGGGAGAGAAAGAGGAAGAAATACGTATGTGTATACGTGGACGGTTTACAATGTTTTCACTATTTACTATTTACATGCCTCAAAGTTTATTTAAACAGCTGTATAAACCACCCACAGCTATCGTTATATGCTATGAAGCATTGGGCACAATCTACAATCTAACATTTACCGTCCATAGCCTTTATTCTATACAAAGTACAGAGTACAGACCACTGGTTGGTTGGTTTGTTGTTGGTTGTTCTCATATCATCTCCTCTGTTGTGTATTATTCCGTATAAAGTATAAAGTAAAAAGAATGTTTGAGGCTATAGAAATGGAAGAAATATCCTCTGGGTTTCAATAGAAAATAATAATAATAATAATAGTGGCCATTACGCAACAAGCAACAACAGTATTACGTATTACGTATTACCAACTTGTACTGTATTGTGCATTGTATTGTAACGTGTGCCGCGTACAATATGTACACCTGCATGAGAAAGAAAAGGACAACAAAAAACTAGAAACTAGAAAATAGAGCAACAGTGCTCAAAAAAAATACAGGAGAAATCTTTTGAGAAAGAACACATAAAGAAAGAAAGAAAGAAGAATTCATAGGTTTACATAGGAAATTCAACAACTTTGTACAGCTATGTGTAGAGTGTAGAAAATAAAAAGATTGTAGATTGTACGAGTTTATAAATAAAAACATGCATACGAATACAACACAATGTACATTGTACATTTTGTACACGGTACAATGAACCGAAAACTAAACTATTGTATTTAATCCACAATGTACTTTGTATATGGTACATTCTTGTACGGGCCAGAAAACATTACACCGACGTACCTCATTGTCTGAAAAAATCCAGTTGAGCATTGAACATGGAGGAGGGGAAAAGTGGAGAAAGTGAATCATGCTACTCAATATTGAGCATTGAATTGGAGTTGGAGTTGAAGCTGGAGTTGGCTAGAAACTTGAACTGAAGATTCAGATTCAGTCAAGTGATGAGAGGAGGGAGAGAAATTCAATGACATAATACACTGCTTGAGTGCCTTTCCATCCTCTACAGTCCATACACAGCGTTTAATTGTATTGTGTCACGTTTGATTGGATTGAACATTGAACATTGAACACTAAACATGAAAAGTTGAACATTCACCCAAGCCTCCATTCTCCTTTCCTTCCTTCCATCATTTTGTATTGTATTTCTGTTTATACTTCTATGTGTGTTTGTTTGTGTACAATGGACAATGTGACCGGAACTTGGACTGAAGCTAAGGCTGGAACTGGAACTGGAACCGGATCTTGGATCTGGAGTCAGTTACATTTGTATACTTTTCTCATCATGATGCTCATTTTGATTCCTTACTTGTTAATTCTTACAGACGGATGGATGGTAGATGTTAGCCTGTTACTGCTAAAGTTGTTTCTTTTTTCTTCCCTTTTCTTACTTTTTCTACTTTCTTCTCCATTCACCGATGGACACCAAAGAGAATACAGAAACAGAATATGGAAGCTTTATCCTTGTACGTTGTACATGGTAGATTAATGTGCATACAGCATACACCAAAGCAATGGTTCTCTTTTAGTTACTTGAAAAGTTTAAATAGATGATGAAAGGAGAGTTCAGAGTTCAGAGCTCAAAGTGCAGAGTGCAGAATGGAGGATGAAGTGAATGTCGAGTTTATAATAGCACCAAGATCAGATAGAATGAATTGTTGGTATTAGTTGTCCTCATTTGCCATTTGCCATTACGGAACAGTGGATTGAAGGTATGGAGGAAGGATGGAGTAGAAGGAGAAAGCACATGTCTTTTTCACATGCCTCTACCCTTTTCTTTCTTTTGGTCCATATCCATATCCATATCCAGAAAGTCCTATGATATATTTTTGAGTAATACTATCTGCTATCTCTTTCACTCATGTAGAATGTAGACATACCTACCTACATACAGGTTACACATACACCTCATTGTGTACTAATCATACGAAACTACACACTACACACTACACAGAGTTGAGATGAAAAGGAAGAGTATGAGTTCTCAGAAGTAGAGAATATCTTTTACTACATACATTCACAAACTACTTTCTAACTCTAACTCCTGTGGCTAATAACACAAACTAACAACTCTCTCCCTCTCTCTCTCCATCTCTCTCAACTTGTTCTTTACTTATTCTCGTTCCCTCTTCCCTAATCTACTAAAATATATATCTTATTAAATCAACTCGTGGATGCTCTCTCTTTCTCTTCCTCTTCCTCTTACTCTTTCTCTCCCGCTCTCTCATACTTTGAGACTTTCGTTAGTTTTACCTAGCTAACCCGCAGATCATGATGATGAAGATCAAGAAGAAGAAGAAGCAGAAGCAGCAGAAGAGCAACTTATTAAGCATCTCTCCGTATCCAAGGCGATACTTACTTCACGATTAGATTACATACAAAGATACTCGAGACATACACACACACACACACATCCACACACATAAACTTGAACAGGATGCGTACAACTACTTGTGCGTACTGCACGCTGTACAGTCTGTATACCCTTTACACACTACCCACTACACACACACACAGGCTCTTCTATCATATTAATATTATGGGGTTAAGTTCATGCATGAGAAAATATACATAGACAACCATGAGATTATATTATTATACGATGGAATTAAGAGTGTCTATCATACTTTGCTACTAGTAAAACCTCACTTTCACTCTCACTCAGTTCCTCCTTTACCCCTTTCTCTCTCTCCCTCTCTCTCTCTCTCTCTGTCTCTTCCCTTCTTAATTCTTGAACCATATCATGACATGGTTGGTCCTAGTTCGTAGTTTGTAGTTTGAAGATTCAGAGATTCAGAGTTCATTCAAATATGACCTCATCTTTGTTCGGCACTCCTCAAGACTCAAGATATCATATCATATCGTATGACGATCATACATCATTTTATACCATACCATTCCATGTATAATATATATATAATTTCAGGAGGAAGGAGGGAAAAGTACAATAAAGAACAGAAAGAAACATGTTCTCTCATTCTCTCATATTAAATCCCTCTCTCACTTTCTCCCATTATATAGTGTTACATTATATTTTATATTATATTATTTTGTATTAAGCATGGCATTTTACATGTGCACTGTACACATAATTTCAGGTAATGTGCAGCCAAACTTAGTCTAGTGGAATGAAACAAAACGGGGAGTACTTACTGTAAATATGTATGTAGGTTGTAGGTATTAAGCATGGGTAACTTGTTCTTAAGTCTTCATCAATGTAAATGTGTGGAGAAATGAGTCTCCAAATCTTCTTCACAGCCTAAAACTGTGTACTGTGTATATTCTATATTCTATAGACCTGAGAATATAGAAATGAGAAATATATGCATGGTATTCGAGTTGAAATGAAATAGGAAAAGATGTATTGTTGAAGAATATCCTGTGTCGACATTGGCATCAGCATCGATGTTTCACTTAAATTTTCCAAAGTAAAGAAGGAAAATGAGGGAAAAGTGAATCATCTGTATTTGTATCTACATCTCTATAGAACTAGGATTTATACTCATATGTATATATTATATGTATAATGTATACCTTTGTATGTCTAATATCTAGAGGATGTATAATGTATACATTATGCTGTATGCAAGTATAGAATAATAAATTCTAAAGGTTTTTGAGCATTCTCCTTTTCCCTTTTCATCCCGCCCGCATTGTTTCTCACATCTCAAAAGACTTTTGACGAAAAAAAAGCTTCACGGAACATCATCATCACACAAGAAATTAATGAGTTTTGAACATTTTTTCCCTCTCAATTCTCAACTCTTTTAACAAAACCACTGAACTCTGCCACTAACGTACATATATGTATAGACCATAGTATAAAATATATGTAAACCACTCGAGATCGTAGAATCGAGGCTCGAGTCAATTAGATGAAATTCAATATGCCAACGTCAACATTCAACACTCGGCAACATTCACCATTCAAAATTATATCAAGTCTCTTCGTACACATAAAATTAAAAGAGCTCTTGGTACGATGGATAATGGATACAGCTGTTATTTCTATAGTAATTTTGCCGTGCAACATGAACTACATATATTATGACCTGAAAAAAAGGAATGTAGATTAGATTCTGTAATCCGCCTCTGCAGCATTATTATAAATTATCAGTAGTTTATTATTCATTTCATTAGATTTGAGACTAAGAATTGGATATTTTTTATGAATTCAACTGTAATTTGTAATACCGCTAGAAATGAAAATGCTGATAAGGTAAACAAAAAGAAAGTAGAATTTAGTGAAGGAAAATACTAGAAGGAAATACTAGCTTCTTTCTAGTTTCTAGGCCATACAGTGAGTTTTTGTGACCACTAAAATCCTCTCTCTATTTACAATTTAAATAAATTCTTTAAAAAATTCAAAAATATGGAATATTTTCTCAAGATTAATTTAAATGTTAAATTGTGACAGAGCATGACATGACAAAGTTGAGAAAAACATTTTAGTTGTTAGTTTTGAGTTTTGCCCCATTTTTGTTTAAAATATGGTAAATGGTAACGGATGAAGACTTGTGTAAAGTGTAAAGTGTAGAGAAGTGGAGAGAAGAAAGAGGTTGATATGTGATATGTTTTTTGGCCTTGTTTTTGAAAAGTTGAAATGATATTCTTGTCTACAGGAAGGGAAAGTCGATCGATTTTTCTTCTTCTACAATACTTTCTCTCCATCTTTTTTACTAATTAATTAACTGTCAGAAATGTCCACACTCCAAACGTATCCTGTATAATGTACATTGTACACACATGTATAAATGTATGTATTCTTGTTTCTTGTTTCTTGTGTACACAAGAGATTTTTCATTCCATTCTCTGTAAATGCCACAAATCAAATGTTTGCATCTTCAGTCTTCAGTCGTCAGTGTCATTTCTTCTACTCCTATTTTCTTTATGAAATATATACATCGTGCATCTTCCTATAGATATATCCTATTTACTATATGCGAGCAACTTTGTATCGTTTCTTAATTCTAAATAACTTTACTCAACTTTTTTAATGCTAGAATCTAGAATCTAAAAGTCTTGCTGCTTCCTGAGCTTTCTTCCCCTTTCTAACTTTTTTTTCTTTTCTCCATGTACAAGTCCAGAAACTAGAAGCTAGTAATAGAGTTCAAGTGTACAGTGTGTACAGCTCAAAGGGGAAATATATTGAGATCGGAATCAAGAATCAAGAAGGATTAAAAACCAGACAGACACACACTACATGTATTGCAACTTTAGACCTAGAAACTAACAAGAAAGATGTAAAATGTAGCAGCATCTTTTCATGGAAAAAAAAAATCCAACCGCACAAACCAAAACCAAGGTTTTTTATCATCTAATGAAAAGCTGCGCCTTTTCGAAATCTTTGGATTTTGGATGTAAGTTATAAGTTATAATCGTATAATATATTTTTCCTCTGTACAAAGTGCAGAGCCTCTGACATACGGTATGTATTTTAATATCCATAATATATATCTGTACTCTATATGCACGTAAAATGCTCGTGTAGTTTGAGATTTTGAAGGAGAAACTTGTTTCACTTCCGCTCCTTCTAATGACTAACTCCAACTTGGTACTCCAGACTCGAGACGGAAGATGCTGGAATTTAGAGATGTAGTATAATATGTACAGATAGGCAAAGTATAAGTAAGTAATATACTAAAGTTGATGAGACGGTGTAAGTTAAATATTATAAACCTATTCTCGATCCTCTCGTACTTTATGGTGAAATTATAATTTCATATACATTTTCATTGCAGCGGGGCGGGTGAATACAGTGTTATTACTGCTACGAAAAGCCGTTTTTAAGTCTGTGCCTTTTGCCTTTTGCCGAGTGTGGAGGTAGAGAGGAGATGAAGAAAGTAAGAGTAATTCACATCCGATATGAAAACCGTGAGTAAAATGTATCTTTTTATGCTTGATATTTATGAGAGAAGTTAAGAGAAAGTTTCTTGTGCTCTGCTCTTCCTTTCTCTCTCTCTCTCCCTCTTCTCTGTACCTAGTATTCTAGTATCTACACTCCCACTCATCCTAATCTCATGACTGCTGCGGAAGTCTAAATACATAAAGGTTTTCTCTATCTCTTTTCTTCCTTCTCAAGTTGAATGGACGAGGAGATTCGAGAGTCAGAGGAAGTAGAAGAGGAAAGGCAAAGACCAAGTCAAAGAACTAGAGAAAAAGCAAAAGAAATACAAAATCCAAAATCCAACTATACATGAGTATATGTATGAGTTGAGATGAGTCAAAGCAGAATATAGTTTCTCAATCTCAATCTATCTGTAATCTGTATGCACAGAATTCTTGGCAGATTTACGAATACTTTTTCTCTATTTTAGCTGTCTTTTTTGCCCTCGGTGTTTTACATCCGCTGAACCCTGACACACGTTCCATTTTATAAATGTTTATTCAATCGTTGTGTACTCAACAAAAAAAAACAGCATGCTTGTCTTGTCTATTACTGTATTATTAAGCATTCTTTCATCCTTGATCATGATCATAGTTATATATACATATATGTATATTGTGTAGAAAGTATTCGATGTGGAATAGCAAAGAATATTTATGGAAAAAATATATTTGTAAATTTATTCAGATGCACATTCACTATTCATATTTAAAACAAGAAGGAAGATGGAACACAAAGCACAAGTATAAAATAGTAGTAACAGTGTACAGTATACAAACATTTAAAAAAAGAAAAATTCCTCGCTCACTAATTGAATCAGTTCTCAAAGTAGTTTATTTAGTCTGCATGTCTTTGGAAGAAAAAAATGTATAAATATAAAACTTGTACATGTAGTATTTTATATTATATAGCTATGTATATTGTATGTACACATTCAGCATTCAGAGATCACGACGAGGACGACTTTCAAACAATATGGTAAATGGTCTTTTTTAAGGGTTAGGGAATCTTCTTTTTCTTCTTTTTCATCGTCATCGTCATTTTCTTAACATTATTTTTAGCTTTCCAATTAGGAGAACGTGAAGCGGCTTTCGCTCCGTCATCTTTTTTTGATGATAATGATGGTGATGAAGTTGGAGAGAAGTTGTTATTTTTCTTCTTCTTGTCCTTACTTTGGAACTTCCCGTCTCCTATTTCTTTACTACTTTTTCTTTTGACTTTGACTGGAGAAACGACTTGAACATCATCAGTTCCTTCCATCCTTTTCTTCTTTTTCTTCTCCTTCTCTTTCCCTTTTTCTGTATTCTTCTGATCTTTATTTGTTTTCTCCTTGTCAAACTTGTCTTTTGATTGTCGTATTAGGAGACGTTTCTTTTTTTTATCAATATCATATTTAGATTTTTTTGAAATTCTCCCTCTTTTAGGTACTTGAAATTTCTTTTTCTTTGTTTTATCCTTCCGTAATTTGGGTAGACTACGAATATATGGTGGAATTGGAAACCCAGAGTTCTCCAGAACTTGAGCAATTCTAAAATGTATAAAATATGAAAGACAAAGTATGAAAAATATAAATTATGATACAATTCTCATTTTTTGTTTATTTTAGTCATTAGTTTTTTTTTAAGGCATAGTTCACCTTTTGAGGTCCATTATAAATGTACACAAAAATCTAAGGTACAGTTCACAGCCCGAACGGCTGAACGGAAAATTATGATCCATGCATCAAAATTTAGGGAAAAAATTGGACATGGCATAATGATGCATGAGAATCCTCAACTTTGACTCCTACTAATTGTATTTTAATTTCCCCATCCGAGGAAATTGTTTATTTGTTTGTTTATTTGTTTACTTTTTGTTTATTGCTAACGCGTATCCAATGGAAATTACGTACACACGGTTTTTTCGGATGGGGAAATTGAAATTAAAATTAGTAAGAGTCGAAGTTGAGGATTCTCATGTATCATTATGTATTGTCCAATTTTTTCCCTAAATTTTGATGTATAGATCATGAGTATCCGTTCAGCCTTTCGGACTGTGAACTGTACCTTAGATTTTATGTACATTTATAATGGACCTCAAAAGGTAAACTGCCCCTTAAATTAATATTATACAGAAAAAAGAAATACATTGTAAAAAAAACTATACATACGTCCGTAAATTATCCTTGTCATCTTCAGTGAAAAAAGTTACAGCCCGCCCTGTTCGTCCAGCTCGACCAGTACGTCCAATAGAATGAATATATTCAGTAGGAGATTGTGGAAGGTCATAGTTTACAACAACTTTAACAGCAGGAAAGTCCACACCCCGAGATAACAAAGTAGTACAGATGAGAATCCAAATTTTTCCTAAGCGAAATGATTCTATGATAACCTCTCGCTGACCTTTTGTTTTTCCACCATGTATCACTTGTGCTTTGAGACCTGGAACATATCAATATCAAACGTCAACTTTTTATTTTACTCTAACCTCAACGTCATCCATCAATCCAAAACATACAGGTAAAAGTCTAAATTATGTACGTTACTCATATTATCATATTATTTTTTATAAAAAATGGTGAATAACAAGAAAAAAATTTCTTCGCAAACAACCTTCTTTACCATGAAAAGTTTCACTTGCCAAGAAAAAAAACTAAACAATATGATAATAAATTATGAAAATTATAAAGGAGTAAACAGAAACCCGATTTGGATAAAAAAAATTTGATTTAACCTTTTTTCTCTCTAATTTTAAACTTTGAACATTTGGCAGAATCAAATAGTCATGTATATATTATGTGAATCTTGTATTATTACCTTGATCTACAAGTTCCGTGAATAATTCCTCCGCTCTTTCCTGACTCTGGACAAAAACGCATATGGGTGGTTCTAATCCCTAAGAAGCAATAATCATCAAAGTATACTAATTTCATTAAAAATCAAAGCATACCCCCAACTTATTTGTTACATCATTTGTTACCCAATGTCATTTGTTATATTATAGACGCAAAGAAACACAGGTGCTAAACAAGAGAAAATCTATTCTCTAATCATCATACATCATACACCCACGACTAAAAGTATTGCACAAGTACATACACACACCTACAAACACGAAAACAAAGTAGAGACAAATACAATATGAGATAATGACATGGATGATTCTCGGAATGGCCTTTCTCTGTTCCCCATTCAATGCGTGCATTCATTCACATGAATATTTGATACGGAGCGAGAGAATCAGTAATCAAACACATAAACCATCACACATAGCACATACATCAAACATCAAAACATCAACCATCCGATTTATAATACAAAGACACAGAGAGAGAGAGATTTCCTCAGTAATTCTATGAATGAGTACCCTGCCTTTTTATTATCATTTCTCATCCCTTTCACAGTACAATAACTAACAATCATGTATGATGTGTGATGTATTCTGTATGCATAGACCATAGACTATACCCAATAAATATAGATGAGTAAATGTTTAACAAACCTTGCTTATGAGTTCACGGAAAGCGTCGAGTTTCCCATACTCTGTACCAACAAACACTAATTCCTGTTCCACGAGATCGACAGCAGCATTTCTGTAAACATTAGATACAAAGAAAGAGCAGTCATCATCCAAGTTGATGTTCAAAGTTCAAATATGCTTACTTAACTTAGATTTGTAGTAGTACTTACTTCTCATACAAAGTACTAATTATTTAGAATAACTGTATTTACATTTTACATACAATAATGAAAAACTATCTTATTTTTTGTTGATACACAATAATATCATATGTTACACGAAAAAATTTGAGAATACAATTCAATTTCACTTTTTCTCTATGCACACATAAATTATTATGATTATGATGAATATATATTGACCAATCTGGCTAAATTTTAAATGTTCTAATGCGAATAATATAGATAACTATTTTTTTTAAAACTTGAAACTTACTTGGATCCAACATTACAGATAATGAGATTATCCAAATGTGTTTTACAGAATTCTTCAACTACATTATTACAAGTAGCACTGAAAAAGGCTCGTTGGATCTCGGGTGAGGCACAGGCAGAATAGATAAATCCAAGCTGTTCACGAAATCCACCGTCAAATAGGTTATCGCACTCATCGACTACAAGCTTAACCACACTTTAGTAGAAAGTAGGAAGGAACCACCGAGGGAAAAAAGAAAAAAAAAACATGATTGATGAATCATGAACCTCAACCTTTCATGTATTTTTTCTCCAGAAACTGCAAGGCTAGTTTTTATGGACATGTTATATGATGCGTAGACCCATGTATGTATTCTACACTCTGCACATGTTCATCTAGAAAATACCTTGTACTTTCTTCTTTATACTAGTTAATAGTTTCTATTGTTTTTATATTATTATTATTACTTGTTTTCTTTCTGTCCGTGTTTCTTTGAAAACTTACTTTTTTACTGAGATTGCTTCCAGCTTGATGAGATGAATGAGTCGATTTGGCGTCGTTATCAGAATATCTACGAATAAAAACACACAAATTCGACATATTACAAAAAGAAAAAGAAAAGGAGCAAGGAGGAGGAAAACTCAACTGACTCAATGACAACTATCTAAAAGAAGAACAAGAAGAAGGAGAAGAAGACGAGAGAAAGGTATTAATAAAAAAAAAACATATCCAAAAACTTTTCCTCCACAAAGAGACAGGCAAAATAGACAGAGAACTCACCAACGATTGTTCTCTTGAAAAACTATTCGTAAAACTACAGACATTTTTAGTGCAAACAAAAGAGACGATAATTGAATAAATAAATTGACTCACCGCACTTGGACGTCTTTTTGAATCGTTCGTTAGCAATGTCTTGCTTGTCTATCATGAACGTTTTTAAACCCGTCCCCTCACAAAGTCTGCGGCATTCTCTGTTAATATGATCAATGAAAATAAAACATCATGTAGAGAAGAAGACAACCCAGCAGACAAACAGTCAAACAGACAGACAGACAGACAAACACAAACCAAAGCACTCAATAGAATTTCGACTTTTTCAAGTTTCTCTAAAACGGTACAAAAAGGGAGTAGACAGTCAAATGAGGGGAAAAGAAAAAAGAACAAGGAGGAAAAGACATAAAGGAATAGTGAGAGAGGGAGAAAGAGAGACAACTAAAAAAAGTTAAAAGAAAAGGAGAAAAGGAGTACATGAAAAAAGAAAATAGAAAGAAAATACACATGTTATACAATAAAAGTTCCTTTTCAACAAATTATAAATGAAACGAGTTTGTTTCATCAGTTCATTGTCCATTATTATTATTGCTACAACAATGTTTTACATACAATATCTATTGTGTATATACATTATACATGTATATATATGTATATATTTTTATACCTCAAGTTCTATATCATTTACCGATTACCCCTGCTTTCGTCGGCGCCGGATTCGTCGGCCACTGTACTCGTCGGTACTGAACTCGTCGGTATTTGAATTCGTCGGTGGTATAACTCGCCGGTGCATGGATTTGTCGGCATCAAACAAACGAAGGTACCCTGCACTTTTTTCACCCGTTTCCCTTTTTGTATGGCTTCGCGTTGGCCGTGCGTATACTTGGGCTAGAATCCTAACCTTACCATAAATAATCTCACCCACAGGTAAAAAAATTACAGAGCTCAAAATCGGGTACCGGCAAATTCAGGGTGCCGACGAGTGCATGGCAGTATACCGACCAATTCAAACGCCGAAGAGTTCAGTACCGACGAGTACAGGGGCCGACGAATCCGGCGCCGACGAATGCAGGTGATACGTCATTTACCATCTAACATTTACAATAAACCTCATGCATACACATAAAAAACTGTTATTATGATTCTTATTATTATTTACGAATACACATCAAACTTTTAGCTGTACATTTATCAAAAGAACTAATGCTGTAAACTTAAAGATACATCATGCACACACATGACACATGTATAAAATAATGCATCTAGTTACCTATAAATTTGGCTCGCCAACTCCAAGGAAGGTACGACAATGAGTGCTCGGAAACCAACATCCTTCATTGGCTTTTCCAGCGACAGTATGACAGGAAGAAGGAAGGCCAATGTCTTTCCACTACCAGTTGGTGCACTACACAAAATGTTCCTGTCCTAATGAAAGCATTATAATCAACTCTTTTACATACATACTCTTATTCTCTCTTTCTTATTCCTCTCCCTCTCCCCCATCTCTCTCTCTCTCCTTTTCTCTTTCTTTCTTCTTAGTTGAAGTTTGAAGCACTGGTACCATCAATTTATTATAATTTTGAGTCCAACAGCATTTATCAACACTCAACTCGTCTCCTCGTCACTTTATATTAATGTACCACTTTGATAAAACCCCAAGGTTTTTCCACATAATCAGTTGAATGAGGAACGGGGAGTGGAGAAAAGGAAAAGGGCGCAAAAGAAGAAACCTTCTTCTTTTCTTCTTTTCCCTGTTGTTGTTGTAGATGTTTTTGCTGTTGTTGAATGTAATGAAAGTCATTTTATAAGATGAACAGATTTACTTTAAGCGTCTCATCCTTTAAGAGATTCATTTATCAGACAACAGACCAAGAGAGAGAAAGAGAACGAGAGAGTACAACGTACAACATGCTGACATGACAGATATAAACGAAAGAATGAATGTAACAAGAAAGAAACAGTATCATAAACAAGACACAGACAAACATAATACATAATACATTATATTATACATTTCATATGTTCACAGTTCACACACTATACAGGCTTTCATTCACATAAAATATAAAACTCTTCCAGTTCCCATCTTTCATCACATAACACAAGGGAAAGCAGACAGAAATACAAATAAATACACAGAAAAATGAAGAACAACAGCAAATAAAATATCCTCAATAAATAAATGTCAAACAAAAAAATACCTTGTGATAATAAAATTTGCTACATTAGATACTTTTATTTTTATTACATCTAGAATAAACAATAGCATAGCTATGTACTATGTATGTACTGATCAGCAACATTAGAGAGAGAGAGAGAAAGAACGAGAGAGATATTATTATTATTTTATCACTACAATATTATGAAAAATAATATATTACAGTATCAAATATCAAATACACCAGTTCAACAACAGAAACAAAATATTATATGGGTTTACATTTGTACAGGCATTTATATACTCAAGAAATACACTTACTTGAAGAAGGATCGGGATGGCTTGCATTTGAACAGCAGTCGGTACATTGTATCCACACTCAGTCATGTTTTTCCTTAACATTTGTCCTTGTTCACTTTGAAGATTTGAAAGGCTTTCAAAATTTTCGATTGGATCGGGAATGTCAGAACCAAAAATATGTAGACGATTGGAATTACGAAGTCGGTTCACCTTATGGTATAAAGGAAATTATATCCACATGTTAAAAACATTTAAACACAATAATACACACTGCACACACACACACACAATATAAAACATGATACATTAATAAAGAGAATATTTTGTGGAATCATCATCATTCGTACAAATATTACTATATACGTATACATAGAACCATTTCCATAAAGATTTTATGGCTTTCCACATAAAATAATGGAACGGATATTATTTGATATTTTCTACTTTCTACTATTTGAAATTTGGACTATTTACATGTTCTCGATGTATCTCTCGTTCACTCCTAGGAGCTTTTCTTCTCTTTTTACTTTTCTTGTTGGATTTTGTAGAAACCCGTCCTTCTTCATCTTCACCATCTTCACTTTCATGATGTTTCATAATAGCATTACCATTGTGACCAGGAGGAAGTAGAGAAGAATCAGAATCAGAATCAGAGCCAGAGTCTTCACCACCAAAATCTTGACTCGTTCCATCTTTACATTCATTATGTTTCTTCGTGTTAAATATTTTCAGGTTTTCTTCCTCGTCCTCCTCCTCTTGTTCATGTGTATTTTCCTCACGTTTTCTCTTCAAAATCTTTTCCGACTTTATCTTCTTTGAAGCCTCGAATCCTGACGTTCCATTTGAATCAGCCGTTCTGACCATCTGCATAATTAGAGAGAACTTGTCATGACTGTAAATAAACTGAACGAGTATGCAAATCACATAAACTCGCTCTTTTCACTCCTTTCCTCTCTCTATCTCCTCCTGGAAGGATTTTCATGATATTGTAAACGTACACACAATTCGTAGACTTCATTCAACATCATCAAACCATCCTTCCCTTTCTTCCTGTTCAAGATTCAAGATTCAAGTCTATTACGCATAAAGTATATTCAAAGCTATACACCCCAACTTTTTCAGAGACTTTCATTATTTACAGTTACTACAACTCCGTTGGTATTGTCTAGCATACGATATATAGATTACAATAGACATGTACGCATACACACATTTGTATATTGTATATACATATAAACATCATTTCATCTTTACATTTTACTTTTACTTCTCCTTTCTCCAACTATAACTGGAATGTATTAGTTTATGAAATTTGCACATTGAACACACACATGTACTTACAGACTCTGATCTGTGTAAAGTATAAAACGTAAATTATACTCTGAGTACATGCATGAAGACACCAGCTAGTACATAAAAACCAATCCAAGTATAAAACAGAGTTCATTTCCCACACATTATACGTAATAAACGAATGCATGAATACTTCCATTCGAAAATAGACTAGATTCTAGAATCTAGCTTTTGTTAATTATGTCTACAATAAAAGAGAAACTACATGTAGTATGTAGTTTTTCACTAGTCTATTTAAATAATAATAACTTTTCACTCCTTTCCTCACTCCCCCTCTCTGTCTTTCCCTGACTTTCTCTCAACTTTTTCCCAAAAGAACAATTTTTTCCAACTCTTGTATATGAACATTATAATAACAAAGTGTACAAAAAATAGAACAGTCATCAGGAACTTTACATTTTACATGCTTATGCATAAGTGTGAAGTGTGCAAGTTGTATGGTATGATATATTTTCCAGACCATTTTTTTTTTCATATATACTATTCTAAAATACAGTACAAAGTACAAAGTTCTCAGCTGGATTACTTGTTTCACCAGAGTGCAATTATTATTTTTGTAATTCAAATCTCTACACAGTTTAGTTTGTAGCTTTTAGTTCAAATCAGAGCATTGTTTGTATATGTATAGTTCATTCAGTATTCGTTATTCGTATTTCGTATTGCATGCTAAAATACAACATACAACAAACAGTAGAAAGTAGACTACATCAGAACTGTATAGTAAAATAGAGAGAGTGTGTGTGTGAGTATAAAAGAAGGTATTCAAACTTTTATGCAATTACTACTACTTTAATAAGTTAATTATGATTAAATAGGATATTATTATTGACATACTGCTCCGTCTTTGCTCATACATTTTTCCACTTCCCCCAGTCTGCCATCTTTCCTACTGTTAATATACACAAAGCTTGTTCACTATACATGTCATGTTACAAATATAATCATATTAATAATAATTATTATTCTTGTTCTTATGTCTATACATGGGGATTGCACGTGTTTCTTTCTGTCTTTCCTTTACATGATGGTTTGTCATTTTCGAGAAAGTTTGCTCTTTCACATCTCACACCGAAAAACCACACACTCTTCACCTTATTTTATACACTAGACTTATATTCACAATTCCATGGAACTGAACCAAATCTTTCATATATATTATATATTATTATATTATGGAGACGGAACAAGAATGATGGCTGCTGAAATTTTGGTCTACCGTCCTCTTACTTATACATAACCATCATCATTATCATTATCATCGCTATCGTCATCGTCAACTCTACAAGGGAAAGCAAGCTTTCCCTCGTTACTCTTACCTCCTAGTTTTAGTTCCTAGTTCATTCGCCAGCATACACACTACACATAGATGGTCTACAAAAAATAGTAAAAGACAGACAGAGAGCGAGAGAGAGAGAGAGCGAGAGCGATTCTTTCCTTGTGAACATTAAAAGAGCCAGAGAGATGGAATGAGTTGGAATGGAATGAAAGGACAAAATGTAAGACCATACCAACCACACCCGACCGAGTCCAAGGAAAAGACGCAGTAATTAAAAAGGGAACTGCTGTGCAAATTTTAAAAGGCATGAAGACTTGATGATGTACAGCTTCGTCTTCCGCAACTAACTAATCCTACAAAGACATGGGTGGAGACGACTTGCTACATTTTACTCTTACATCATGATGGAATGAAAGTCAAAAAGAGAGACAGAAACCAATGAACAAGTATGGAGAAATGGATGGAATGAAAGGCAAAGCATCAAGAAGATGCACACGATCGCTATGATTAGACTACATTTGACGTTCTACCAATTGAGTAGCTGCTACCTAATAATAATAATAATAATACTGATGCTAATACATACATATAATACTACAGTGTTGAATACTAGAAACTACATTCTATACATTAGTTACATTAGTACTTACTGTTGTCATTACCATTATGTGAAGAAGAAGAAGAAAAGAGAAAATGAGAGGAAAGGACAGCTACAGTGCATATAAAATAGACTATACATTCTACATTCTACATAGACTGTGTGTATTCGTATAGGACTGATACCGTTAATTCTACGATTTATTTGACTTGGTTCAAATGAGAGAATTTTCAAGCTGTGGTGTTTCTTCTCCTTTTTCTATCTATAATAATATATAGATATAGACGTATCCTCCATCTTCTCTCCTTCTATCTACTTTTCTCTTGCTCTTCCTCTTCCTCACATTCACACTACAACAGAGTTGCAAACACATAAAGTCGAGTTGATTCCATCTTAGGCTTCTATCTATATGCACACGGTACACTCCGTCCAATGTCTATCCCGTGCTTTCTCTACGATACTTTTAGTACTACATTATTTGGTTTACATAGAGACTGCTCATTGCTCATCATGTTCAATGTTCTCTCTCTGTCTGTCTCTGGTTGTTCAAAATTAGGTCTTTTAGTTCTACTCCGATCGATCCACATAATTGGTCATAATTACTTCTGCTACAATCTAAACACGTAAGCTATAATATTATGTAGGTGGGTACATCCTTACATAATATATAATATATATACATTATACATACGTTGTGTATATGATATGTGTGAGTTTATTTTCACTTCCAAATGAAATTTTCAGAGTTTATGCACACGTGGGTAGTGCGTATTTGAGTGTGTAGTTTGTAGTATGTAGTATGTATAATGTATACCTATTTGCTTTACACGTTTGAGTTTGGTTGAGTGTACATTAGATAATTCTCATTGAGCACCTCATTTCTTCCCCCCATCAACCCATCAAGAATAGACCATTATTCAACATTCACTTTATATGACTACAACTTACTGTCTTTACTACAGACTACCGACACAGTCATAAAATTTCCCATGCCACACTGAAAGAGTGTCTAATATAAAATGCACATATTAAATATGTTTGAGTGGATGTGTGAAAGCGAAATGAAAATGGAAAACATGCAAAGATTCACACCATATTGGCAAATGAGTATACACACATAAAAAGGGACATTTATCTCTTCTACTTTCACTCCTAGCTCCTAGCGCATCCTAGCTGACTATTAAAGTGTCCATAATTTCCTCAATCTCGAACAAAAATAATGTCAAAAAATAAAAACTCAAATCCGTGTGTGAATAAAATTTGCAAGTTATATACTTTGCACAATGCCTTTAAATTTATACATATGTACACATATTGTTACAATATTATTGTATATGTATGAACACACACATCAAATTTACTTTTCATTTTATTTTGATTCCTTTTACTTCTATAAACATTCTGATCCCTCTCACTCCTAGTATTATTACGAAAACGTCATTAAAAAAGTATATTATGCAAACAGGATTTTAACTCATGAAAATATCTGTGGTAGAAGATACAAAAGTTATATACGTTCTTTTTGCATCACGTATAATATATCTAGTGGTCTGCTTTATTGTAAGTATGCTCATAAAATTCTCCATCACATTACACTGTATCTTATATTAAGTTTTCCGTATATGGAATTTAAAATTTAATATATTATTGCATATCTTCTTTAATTAAACTATTATAATACCATATACATTCCTTCTAAAAGCCATATGTGTCTCATTTGATACAACTGAAGATTTAAAGATGGCAAAATTCTTAGCATGTTTATGTCTATAGATTTCGTACATTATGAGTTAATATAATATGAATCTAAATAATAATATGTATCTCAACTATCAAAGTATTTCATGTTCCATGATACTTAGTTAATATTCATTCAGTACAATACTAAGCAAGTTTTAAAATACATACTACAGAATATAATTTAGTCGTAAATTATTATTATCATAATCATAATAGCTTTTTTAAGCTTTTTTAAATAAAGCTAGAAGGTAAAAAGCTTTACTACTACTATGTCGTACATAACCAACAATATTCCTCAAATTATTAAGTGTATATATAGTATAATAAACAGGAAAAATCACTCATGAAAACTTTGTTCGTTTTATTTATTTTGAATATATATATGTACTACGCATACTGCACAAATTTATGATATATACATAAGAAACATTGTGCTTACATACACACACATACAAGTAGTATAGACGTTGAAACAGTCTATTTTACAGTAAAACGTAAGTGACATAAAGTTTTCAGTCACCAGTGGACAGAGAACGTATAATGCAAAATTTATATTCCTAGATATTATTATTTCCTACACTCTACACTGAAAACGCAACCAATTATCAACCTAGAGTATACACTAGTCAGTTAATTCAAAACAAAAGCAGTGTATCGTGAGCCATGTGTATGTTGGTTAACTATGCTCCATGAAATGAAATGTTTTTTTATTTTTTTATTGTTATGTATACTCACAAGTTGTGTACCCTACTATGATGTGTGAAAAGCTAAATGCGTGTGCACTGTATATTATATTATGAATATAAAAACCATAAATCTTGCGTAAAATTTCAAAGTACATATAACTTGGATAAAGTTCATACCACACAATAATATAATAATATAATGTATGTATAAGGAAAAAGTGGACTGTATCACAAAATCCATGTCATGTCATTCATTCATTCATACTACCGTCTCCTGTCCATTTCAACAGATTACTTAACCACTGGTTTTACCATGATCCACGAATAACTAAAGGTTTTTCATACCTTATAATTCAGTCCAAAGGGAGACCGGCACAAGCCGTCCCCTAATGATTATCTTCCCCTCATCACACACACAAGTCACAGGTTGAACCTCACACGAAAACCTTGTTCCACAGGATCAATTTTTCTCTATAATATTATGCTTTCAACTTTTCATCATACTTGGTGTGCTATACAACATGCTGTGTATATTATTCAGACTTTCACTCCCCGTTAGACTCTCTAATCCATACATTACATAATATAGAACCAAAGAAAAAACATAACGGGTAATAATAATTTTGACTTTGGGTGTATACGTGTAGTCCTTTCAATTAATACTAACAGGTCTCACTTCTATCTATGCGTTTTCATTTTTATAATATTGATATGTATATATATACCTATTCACTCAGTGGACACTTACTCACGCATGTATTATCAGTACTTACATAACAACTTAATGTATCTAATGTGTGGGCTTTTGTATATTTTGCGTGCTCAATATTATAAAATACATGTGTACATATAATACGAATATATACACAGATTCATACAATATGGAAAAAGTCCTATTTTAATATTTATAGTATGATATTTGAATCCAATTATAATTCTTTCAACATTCATCACTCAGATGTGTCAAACATAAAAGTACAACCTATATAATATACACAGTCAAGAATCGTGTATATATGGAAAGAATGGTGTTTGGAAAAGGACCAGTTTTTCCTTTGCATGCTTTATATATTTTTTTCATACAATTCATTTACATCGTGCTACCTGCTAAGTTGGATTAATCCATACATTACATAATCCGGAAATATCATACGTGTCTTAAAATTTAGTCAACTTTACCCTATACTATATGTTATATAATATATAAAACCAAGATCACAAACACACACACCTTGAATTTTGAAAGTGATTAACGAGAATATTTTGTCAAGACAAGAGTATGAAATACTGTAACTCCACATGATATTTTTCTTCTACTTTTTGACAAAGTATACTTCCTTTATATATACACACTTTATAGTACAACTTGAATGCTTGAATAAAGAATAAACTCTTTGGACAATCCAGGATTATATAATATATGTATGTTGTTAAAAAAGTACAATACGTACCTGAAGTTTGAGAGCGTCATTAAAAAATCTATCTTTATCAAATTTTGCTCCTCTTGCTAATCGACTGAAGAAAGAACTCATGATGATGGTGTGTCAACTACAGAAAACGTGTGTCTCTTGTTTTTAAAACTTTGCTAATTTATTAAGATTTAAGAAAAAAATATTCCAGTCAGCTTTTAATTTGATAATGCTTGTAAAGCTATTGTGGAAAGCCGGCTTCTTGATCCTATGAATTGAACACAAAGTAAAATAAATCAGGAGTTTTAACAAATAAGTAACAAACATGACTACATAAAATATATTCAGATTTTTGAATACACACAATATTTTATGTATCTTTTTGATCAATATTTTATATTCTTTTCAAAAATATAGATATGCTTCAAGTATTAAGTAAGATAAAATTTGGAAACAACTTTTGTTTGAAACAAGTATAAGTATGAATTTATAAAGTACCTTTTGAAAAACTACTGTTTCACAGTTATGTATATATATGTAAAATACTGTATGATTGGGAGTCCCAATTTGAGACATACACACTCTCAAACCTTAAATAATTTCAGAATAAAAATAAATTAACTTTACACTTTACACAAGATTTCACAAAAATGGAGCACGAGGAACAGCAAAATGCAAAAAATACGGTCACGTGTGTATTTCAAAGTATGCCTGTCTTTCTGCAAAGGAATTCAGATGCTTGGGATTAAAGAGTTTGTGTGCAGTCACAATATAAAAAAAAATTAAATCCCCAGAGGTTTTTAAAGTACAGTTCTACTATAATATCATTAAGATTAAATAATGCAAGTATAGTATTTAAATATAACATAGAATATTATGCAATGAATTCATACTTATGTCAAGCTAGGCAAAAAATATATAATAAGTATATTCAATGAGACTACTAAAAATAAAATATCATGGTTTACACCAAACAATGCACGTATAACGTATAGTATGAACTTTTTTGATTTATTTCGTTTTTATTTTATACTAAATATAATTCGCGGACGAGTCTTAATATTCATTTGGCGAAACAATACTTAAAGATAGTACATAATATTATATACATCAAGTTGAGTTATTAGAAAATAGTTGTAATGTATTCAAGTTGAGTTAAAGTATCAATATCAAGGGACTGTTAAGGAAAACAATATTATATATAATATATATATAAGTATGTATACGTTTCGTATATGTCACGTACATACAAGAACGATAATCATTATTATTATTAAAGTGTGTACAGTTATAATAACAACATTTATAAATAACAATGTTTAAGACAAATATAACATTCTCAAAATGAATGCAACTGAAACACACACGTATAGTCACATGTAAAATAAGTATAACACTATATTATTTTTAAAAACAGAAAAAAGTTTATACATACAAGTATAATAATAAGTGCTCATAATATTATTATTACATGATGTACTTTTATAGAATAAGGAAATCATCACAAGATATGATAGTAATACATAATATATATTATATATTATAGAATTTTTAAACAGGAGTTTCAGGTGTAAATTTCTTCTTTTTATTTTTCTTAGACTTAGGTGTTTTATTAATTGGTGTAGCTGATACAAGTTGTGGAACTTCTTCATCATCATCATCATCAGCAGCAGCAACTCTGCCTCCTTTCTTAATTGATTTCATACTATTCTTTTGTTTTTTAGAAGTTTTGAGTTTTTTCTTTTCAGCCTCTTTGTTCATATTTTCTTCTTCTTCATCATCATCTTCTTCTGTATGAATTTCTTCAACAAAAGACTTTCCTAAACCATGTATATCTTCTTCCTCTTCTTCTTCTACTTCTTCGGAATTACTATCAGAAACTAAATCAATATCTTCACGTTCATATAATTGATAAGGCATTTTTCCATATTTATCATAGTTGATACTATCATCATCAGATTCGTCTTCATCTTCTTCTCCGTCAAAATCATACATTTCTTCACCATCCTCATCCCCATAATCAGGAACAATAAAATCACCAATGTCACTACTTTCACTTTCATCTTCTGAATCAAACTCAGAGTCTTCATCTTCAGCATCTCCAATATCAATTTCATCTTCATCCATATCAATCATATCATCATCAAATGTTATTGTTAATTTAGTTTTGGTAACAACGATGCCTCGTTCCCATAAATCAGCAATTACTTGAACCTGTACATGAATTTACAAAAAAAATAAAAAATAAATAAAACGTGATGTTATAAATATGTAATATATATAATATTTTAGAATCTAGAAAAAAATAATAATACATTTTTGAGTATTTTATATAAGTATAAAAATTTTGTATTGAAAGAGTATAAGACTATATAAATAAGAATAAAAGTACCTTATCTGTGAGGTTAGGCATAGGTAAATCTTCAATTTTAACATAATCCGGATATGATGAAATCAACTTTTTGATACCTTCTTCAGCTTCATCAGGAATTTCCACAAATTGAGCTTCTTCACCATGATATTCAAGAGAATTTTCCAATGTAAAATATAATCTTAAAGAACCTTGTTCAAATACTAATCGTACACAATTCTTTCTTAAAAGTTTAACTTCAACATCTGGATCTAATTCACAACGATTATATACTTGTCCTTCATCCATAAATTCTCCATCACCAAAAGAACTCACATTTTTATCTCCTAATACTAGGTACGGTGGAACTGAAATATTTAACATAAACAGTGTAAAAAAATTAATTCACAATTATATGGCATATTAAATAAGTAGTGTATTTTATTTATTATTTATTATTTATTATACATAATATGTTACATTATACGAGTACTAATAACTAATAATAATATAGTCATCTTTAAAAATTAAAATTGTATGAGAATAAAATAATAAGAATTGATTATTATTATACTCACGTGAATCCCACATGAATTTTTTCCCCATATTATCAGCTCCTTGGTCTGGAGTAGTATTATTCATTATTTTTTGTATTAAATTTTTAGTATGATTAATAAATCCTTTCCGTTGTTTCATAATTCCTTTATCTTTAGAACCAGCATTAGCTTTTCCCATATAAGATAAATAATCAATAGGTAATCCTTTACGGAACTCAACATCTGAGACCATTGCTTGATCTACAGCTGCACTTAAATGCTACAAAAAAAATAAGAAACAAAATGTTTTATTACTAATAAGTTACGATAAAAGTACTTACTTAATAATAAAAAATAATTATATAGAAAGATGGAAAAAAGATGAATAAAATTTATATAAATAAAACAAATAAATACCTCTTTGAGTAAATCTCCCCATGAGTTTTGTTGATAGCAAGAAAGAGTTACATGTAATGAATGTTGACCCACTGCCTTAGCTTGGTGAATATATCCACGAGGAAAATAAAGTAAATCTCCTTCTTCCAGAACAACATCAAGGACGGGTTTTCCAAGATTATCTGTTTCTTCAGAGAAATTTGGACTTGAAAACCTAGGGAGTACTTCATTTTCTGTCCTAGGTTTATAAACTTTCCAATGTTTCTTTCCTTCAACTTGAAGGATAAATGCTTCAATATCATCATAATGTGGTGCAAATCCTTGACTATCTGGAGGTGTTAAATATAAATTGGCACCAACAAATGTACCAAAATATTCCTATAAATAAAACAGAGGAGATAGAAAAGAAATATATACATAATAATATTATAGAGATACATTATTATTATTATTATTATAACCATAATCTGAGACTATTTGTATAAATTTTAGCTAATTTTTCATAAATTAAACAAAACTATATAGTCAGACATCTCCCTTGTTTTCAGCAAGACCAGTTAAGTCACTCAATGTTCAGTGGGTTCAGCCCTTTCGGACTCTAAACATTGGGAACAAAACTATTTCCTTTACTATAATTTTTTATCCTTTTATTAGAAGGATTAAAAAAAAAGTAGGACATTTATAAATAGTTCACGGACTTTAACTGTTCTAAGACACTGAGAGTAAATTTTATCATCATTCTATATATAATATCATTTATTATTGTAGATGCATTCATATATTTTTTTAAGAAGCAAATTAAAAATTAAGTATTTTATCAATACTATAATGATATTGTAAAATATACTTTGCAGAAAATCAACTAAAACATTATTATACATATTATTTACATTTTGCTAATACGTTTTTTTAAAAAAAAACTTACTTGTAACATTGCATTTACTCTCCATAAAGGTTTGGTATAAGTTTGAGGATTAAGAAATCGGATACTACATCCATTTGAATAGTAATCCCAAACTGCTGCAGGCATTGCTCGTCCAACTGGATTATGAGTTTCTCGTTTACCATCAGAATATGAAGTAATGTCTATATTTTTTGAGTAACGAATAACATTTTTTCTAAGAATTTCATCTAATTTGGAGGACGTCATAAGCCATTTATAATAATCTGGTTCTGTATCATTTCTTTTAATTAGAAGTGGAGATTTTTCCCAATTTTCAGACATGAATTTTGTTACTGGAGTTGGTGAAATTAGCCATTGAAATAAATATTTTCCATGTTCAAAACTATCTTCACTATGTCTTGAGCTTAAAAGAACTTGAATAGGAATCTCATCATCATATTCTGATGACTCTTCTTGAAATTCTGATATAGAAGAAGGGGAAATAGCAAGAGTATTATTTTTATTTGTAGAATGACCATTAGAAATAGTAGTAGTTGAACTAACTTTATTATTATTACTATTATTTTGAGATTGTTTATTTTTCTTTTTATTCTTCTTTTTCTTATCAACTTGATTTGATGAATCTGTTGTTGTTGTTGTTGTTGTATTATCTTTTCCATTTTTATTAGTAGTAGTAGTAGTAATACTATTATTAGTAGCAGAAGAAGTATTAGGACTACTTAATGTAGTTAAACTTACTCTATTCTTGGTTTTTGAATTATGCTCTTCAATTTTTTTTCCTTGTTTGTCAATATTAGTACTACTACTATTGATTGATTTATTCTTCTTTTCATTTTTATTGAGTAGTGGTGTACCATTATTTTGATTTTGTTTTTCAATATTATTAGTTTTATTTTGTTTTGGTGTACTACTTGAAAGTCCATTATTAGCACCTCCATTACCAGTATTATTATTATTATTATTTTGTTGTTTCTTTTTTGTAGCAAATGGATTTGGAAGTAAAATTTCTGTTACTTTTTCTGTTGTTGGTGGTGATGATTTTGATGTTTTTGATGGTTTGGGTTGTGTATCAGGTTCTAAATTTGATGTATCATTTTTATTAGATTTTCGTTTTCTATTTCGTTTTTTCTTTCCTGATGCTGGTGTTTCTAATGGAGCGGATGATGATGATGATGTTGTTGTTGGAGTGGAGACTTTCTCCTTCAATATAGCAGTAGAAGTAGTAGTTGAAGTACTTTTTACTACATTATTATTATTACTTCCATTAGATTTTGGTGTTGATGTAGAACCATTAGCTTTATTTTGTTTTCGACGTTTAGCTGCATTCTTTGCATTCGGTGTATTTGTATCTTGGTAAACTTTGACACCTGGAATCTATACAAAAATACAAGAACAATATTATGAAAGGAGAAAAAATACAAATAATTATGTAGCTGTTTTAAATTATTTAAATTATTAGAATAATTAAAATGTTATATTATGTACTTACCAAGTTTTTATATACAGCATACGCTGATAAATTTTGTACATCTTCTTGAAGCTTCATCCTGTTAAAATTTTGATGTTGACTCAATTTAAAAAACACAAAATTTTTCTACGTAAAACAAAACTCCAATATAGGAGAATTAATCAAAAATAGTGAGTCCTTCACCTAATTAAAAACTATGAAACTACATAGATAAACTAATTTTCTAAAGTAAAACCTTTTGTTCAATTAAAAATTCTTAGAACCTTGTTCTTTCAAGACAAAATAAAAATGCAAAATGCGGCATGCCTTTTTTTCTTCTCTCAAAAAACCACGTGTTTTTTAAAATTTCATTTCGTGCTAAATTCTCAAGCGCGTAGGATCCTTGATTTTTAAATTTTAATCGGCAATTAAAAATATTAAGTATTAATATTAAGTAATGTTAAGCGTTAAGCATGTGTTTTAGTTATATCCTCTATAGTTCATAGTCCACATTTTTGACATTTTACATTAGTATTACTTACACAGGCATTATTTCATTCAGCTGTGAAGTTTTTTTATTGTTACAACGTCCCTGGAATATTAAATATTATGGTGTAATCAAAGTTTTCATAAAAGTCTCACGTAAACCTAACAAAAAAATTTATTATTAATGTATTTACTTCAGTAAAAAAGACAGCCTATTTAAACCATTACGACACATACATAATAATATATAGAAGTACATTTTAGACAAGTTTTTTAACTGCTTGAGTTTTCTAGTATAACATTATATATATTATAACAAAATCTCACATCATAAGTTTGTAACCTTATGTACCCCCGTGCTATATACATTAAATTCTACTCAAACTACTTCAAAAATATTATAGTATACTATACCTAATTAAAGTACTTGTAACTTGTAGTATACTTTTACCTTTAATCTTTATCTCTCATCATTCATTGAGATTCGTCGTCACAAAATATATATTATACTGTACTTGCTCAGGTGCTTCAGTGTATATAAGTATCAACTGTTAGTTGGTAGTGTTCAACAGTTATATATTATAGCTAAGTGGAATTTATTATTTTATTTACCAAAAATGAAGTTGGCTAGAATTTTACCCCGTCATTATAAAAACTTTACTAACTATACTAGTAGTTTTAGATACGCTCATAATGTAGGTATAAAAAATGTAGAAACTACCCAACAAGAACAACAACAACAACAGGATTTTAAAATTAAAGATAATGTTGGACCTAGTTCTTCTACTTCCGTTTCAGAAGAAGATCCAGAAGATATGATACGTAAACCACCTTTTGCAAAAAGAATATTTTTAGGACAATTTGATACAGACCTATTATCATTTCCAGAAGTTTTGGATCGAGATCGACATGAGACACTTCATGATATGATACAACCGATTGAGAGTTTTTTTGAAAGCAAAGGTATATAAAAGCAACATATTATTCATTAAATACATTATCAATTTGATAGTATAATATATTAAATATAAATGATCAAATACATAATATCCATATCTCTATAATAATATGTTTCTTTATATTATTATAATGTATGTATTTATCCATGTATAGTTGATTCCAAAAAAATTGACCAAGACGCTAAAATTCCAGATGATGTATTACAAGGATTAAAAGATCTTGGACTTTTTGGACTTCAAATTCCTCAAGAATATGGTGGACTTGGTTTGAATGCAACAGAATTTGCAAGAGTTAATGAAATTACTAGTCTTGATGGAGGTATTGGAGTAACTTTAGCTGCACATCAGTCTATTGGTTTAAAGGTATATAATAATAATATATATATATGAAATATGATTTGAAAGTTTACTCTTCAGTATACAGACAAAAGGAATACAAATTCATTAAAATTATACTTTCAATTATTTGTAAAACTTATGTATTTAATATATAATTTTTTTTACTTTTTTTTTAGGGGCTATTACTATATGGCACGGATGAACAAAAAGAAAAATATTTACCCAAACTAGCAACTGGTGAAACTGTAGCAGCATTTTGTTTAACTGAACCTGGAAGTGGATCTGATGCTGCTTCTATAAAAACAAAAGCTACTTTATCCCCAGATGGAAAAACATGGAATTTATCAGGAACTAAAATTTGGATTTCAAATGGTGGAATTGCTGATTTCTTTACTGTATTTGCAACAACAGCTGTAAGTTGAATTTCCATGCCTAATATATATACATATGTTATACATGTCAATCATTTGTGTACATAATATTCTGAGTGTTTTTGTTTTACTTTTCTGTATATGTTAGGATGATGGAGTGAATGTCAAGTCTTCACAAAGAATTACAGCATTTGCAGTTGAACGAAGTTTTGGAGGAATAACAAATGGGAAACCAGAAGATAAATTAGGAATAAGAGGTTCTAATACATGTGAAGTTCATTTTGACAATACTCCTGTACCAGTAGAAAATGTCATTGGTGAAGTTGGTGGTGGTTTTAAAGTAAGTTTTAAGTTTGTTTGTTTATATTGTATCAAGTACACACTAAATGTATATAATATAGAATATAGTATATACTGCATGGTATAATGTTATGTATATGTATTATAACTTGTAACAATTTGAAGTTTGGTGTATTCATTTGTAATTTATATTTTTATTACAGGTAGCAGTCAATATTTTAAATAGTGGAAGATTTAGTATGGGTAGTGCGTGTGCAGGTGAATTAGCATTTTTACATATTTTATATGTATTATAAAAATTTTACCTACTTATGTAACTTATACACTATAATAATATGTGAGTACAAGTAAAACGCCCGTCAAATGACGGGAAGAAACTCTGAATAGTGCTTTGACAAATCCCTATCCGACGGCTAAGAACGGT